>JAVJIF010006769.1:0-60566 GCA_038442645.1 Agave tequilana
AAAATAAGAATATGTCCATGAAACATGAAAATCACACAATCATAACACTCAAATAGCAATAAAGCTCAATAATCTCATGAAAACAAATCGTGAGTAGACACCAAACATAAAATGTAAAAAGTCATGTAATTAACAAAATCATGGATTAGGCATTTAAGCTCAATGAAATTTCTTTGTAGACACGAAAAATATAAAATTTAAGTTTTATCAAAATAATACTAACTTTAAGGCATATGTATGTTTTGTCTAAAACTAAAACTATACATATCTCAAACACAAATGAATCCATAAAGAAATTTTGCATGAAAAAAAGTGACTCAAGGGTATACATGTATATCTAAAGTTTTAAACAAAATTAACATATACATGAAGCTAAATACATTTTCGTGAAAATATGTCCAAAAATAGGGAATGCAAGTTACAATGTAAGAATCATCAAAACTAGGCTATACTAGTACATCTAATGGGTACAAATAAGCAATTAAGTACAAACATATAAAATCAAATGTGGCTCATTAGTTGTATAAGTATATACACAAGTTTTAATGAAAACTATATCTAAACATGTAATCAAAATATGAAGCATAAAACAAAAAACAATAGGATCATTATGTAAATGTACATATTTTAGAGCTATGATATACACAATAGCTAAGCTATAGGAGAAACAAAAAATAAATAATCCATATAAATATGGGTGTATCTCAAATACTACATATGCATATCAATAGTCTAATTAACATGGCATTTAATATAAAAACAAAATATGCTAAAAGTCAATCAATGAAAGCATGTAAACTAAATGAGAGTTAGAGATAGTTACCAAAGCCATTAAGGCTAATCTCTAAGTCTCCAAATCATAGTGGTCCTCCCACTAAACTTCCTTAAAGGTGATGCATTCAAAGTAGCATCCATCAAGTTTAATATCCACCATCAAGACACCAAAACTCTCACGTTAAGTGAGAGTCTACACCTACATCAAATATAATAGGGGGGGATTTTGGTACCCATACTCTATTGGGTCCAAGGGGGTTAGCACATTTCCTAACCCAAACAAATCTATTGCAAAATTTGAAGTATTTAATCTATCATAATAAAATTTTACAGGTGGCCCCTACGTTCACAATGTGTACAAGTATACACATGAGTATACATAGTGTCATGTGTCTGAACGTGAGAAGCATATATACGCCGTGATGGTGTGCATGTATATGTGGTGCATGTTTCTTACGAAACATGGATATCAAACGTGTGTAGTTCATGATACAATGACTCAAAGTAGAGCACAAACAATCAACACTTTTCTTCAATACACAAATATCATTTTAATACCTGAAGATAAAGTGGAGCATTGAAACACTAGATGGTGAAGCAATATAACATGGCAAACATGTGAATCAAAATCATTTTTTAAAGTTTTGTTATTCTTTGAAACCAAATCCAATTCTTTTGAAATTGAAACAATTTTATTTTCAAAGATTGGTTCTCTTTTAAAACTATTTCAAGTTTTGAAGTCAAAGTCTCATTTTTCTTCAAACAGTATCACAATCATTTTATTTTTCAAAATTTTATTTTCATTAAGAACAAGTTCAAGTTGGGATTTCAATGAGTCCCTTTCAATTAAAATCTCATCTCTCTCTTGCAAAATCAAGTCAAGCTTTGAACAAAAATCCTTATTTTCTTTATTCAATTTAATACTTTTTTAAAACTTGGTATTTTTCAAGCAAATTTTCACAAATAGTGAAAAGCTCTTCATTTTAATGCATCGGCATCTATACTATCATAATCATCATTAAAAGAGCTGGTACAATCATCTAGATGAGTTTCCGAATTAATCTCAAGGGAGTCATTCCCTTGGACTATATAGCAAGATTGTTCAGATTCATCCTCACTAGATTTCTCCTCCACATAGTTTATCGTTTGAAGCTTTGGAGAGGTCAAAGTGTTGGCCCAAGGTTAAAATCACCCTTGTTTAGTGTGTTTTGATGATTACAAAACATATTAGTTATTTGTACTAATATTGTCTATTGTTTAAGTGTGTTTCGGGGTTCTAACTCTACTAAAAGGTTTACACCCTAAAAGAAAGTGTTTTGGACACAAGTCAACTCAAAGTGGGCTCAAGACTCAAGTGTTGAAGACCTTGATGGTGAAAAGCCCCCTTGAAGAGCTTGTAGTACTTAGAACCAATGTAAGAATTAGAATGTTAAAGTTTGAGTGTTGGATATTGGCTCTAGGATACACACACACACAATTTGGTTTTGTTAAAATGTGTGTTTTGTATTTAAGTTTTCGTGTTTTAAATTAGGTTTCATGCCTTAAAAATATATTTACATGACTCTAATTTTACAAAAATAAATACCATGTTTAGATCTTGTTTATATGCTCCTACTAGCATATTACTTAAGTTTTCCTTAAAAGTCAAAAATTATTTCGCAAAATTTTTCAAGTCAAAAATACCTGTTTTTCCTGTTTCAGGCTGACCGGCCGACCGGCCCGGTCGACCGGCCACTGTGCCTGGGCGTGCATGTCTGTGCACGTCCTACGGTCGACCGGGCGGTCGACCGTCTGAGAGCAGGAATGCTCTCGGGTTTTCTGGGTCGACCGTCCGGTCGACCGCTAGAGAAGACTGAGATCAGGATTGTTCTCGGGTTTTCTGGGTCGACCGGCCGGTCGACCGCCAGAAGACCCGAGCCAACGGCTCTTTGACCAGCTGAGCTGGCGGTCGACCGGCCCGGTCGACCGCCAAGCCTGCTGCTGCCCAACGGCTCTTTCCTCTTTTGTGCAATTCTGAAATCTGTTTTTTGATCTGTTTTTTGGCAGACTTTTACAGGGTTTTTCAGTTCTTTTTCAGAGCAAATAAGCTCTAAATAAATTGTTTTAAACCTATTTTTCTCCCTATAAATAGAGGAGAAGACTCTCTTACTAAACACCAAGAAAAATCCTCTAGTTTTCAAAGTTTTCAAAAGAGAAAGAAAAGTGTTAAGCTCTCCATTTCCAATTCTTTCTTGAGATAGTTTTCAGTTGTGTTCCCTTGCAAAAATCATCTCTACAACTGAGTTTTTCTCACTACACTTCATAGAGCCAAAATCCCTAACTCATTCTATAGTGAAGTTGTAAAAAGAGTGAGAGTGTTGTAAAAAGTTTGGTGATCTTGTATGATCACTCTTGTTCTTGTTCCTCTTCTTGTTCTTGTGGAGACACCTCTTCGGTAGAGGTTATTGTACTTGGTGGAGCTCGGTGCTCGGGTCTTCGGTAGACCGTTGTAATCGTCCTCGGTGGATAGTGGAAACCCTTCACGGAGGTGAAGGCGGGGAGTAGAGCGGTGGCTCGAACCTCGAAACAAATATCTTGTGTTTGCGATTGCCTTGTGTCAATTCTTGCTTTAAATTTCTCTTGCACTATATTGCTTTAAATTACTTGCTTGTGATATTGTTTCTTTCTTTGTGCTCTTACTTCAAGCTTGTGATACTTGTGATATATTGTGTGCATCTCACTATTCATCCATCATACTTTGTCTTGATCGATCATATCTCATACAACAAGGTTGCATTGCGCACCTCTAACCCATTCAAGGGGAATTGGGAGGAAGGAGTTCAGAACCTCTCACGGGGTATTCGGCTCTTAGTCTTACTTTGAGAGATCGTTGCATCATTCATCATACTTAGTTTTTAAAAAGATTGTTAGATTAGCAATAACACCTATTCACCCCCCCTCTAGGTGTTTTTCAATTGGTATCAGAGCTTGGACTCTAAGATTTGGCTTAACAACCTTAGAGAGATCCTAATATTGCTAATCATTTCATTCATTCTCACTTAGTAAAGATGGCCGATGGTATTAAGAACCCCCTAAGTTTGATGGACTTAACTTTCCCATATGGAAGGTTAAGATGACCGTTTTCTTGCAATCTCTAGGTAGTCGAGTTGCAAAGGCCGTGACCAAACCCTTTAGTGCACCCCCGGTGATGAATCCACTTGGTCCGAAATAGAGACCAAAGAATTTGATGCCAATGCTAGGGCTCACTATGCACTACTTCAAGCCCTTAATGATGATGACATAGCTAGAGTTATTCATTGCAAGTCCGCATATGAAATTTGGACACATTTGTTAGTTACACATGAAGGGACCTCACAAGTGAAGAGGGCTAAGATTGACCTTCTTCAGTCCCAATATGAGAATTTTTGCATGCAAGAAAATGAAACCATAGATGATATGGTTACAAAATTTACAAAGATCACAAATGGACTTTCTTCTCTAGGTGATGCTATCGACAACGATCAAAGAGTAAGAAAGATCATCCGGGTTCTTCCTCCTTCATGGGAAGTAAAAGCAACAACCTTGAAGGAACTCAATGACAAGGAGGAGATGGAGCTAATTGGTCTCATTGGAAACCTCAAAACCCATGAGATGGAGAGGAAAGTGAGGGAGGACATGGCTCCTTCCAAGAAGAAGACAATAGCCTTCAAAAGTCAATCCACACACTCCGACGAAGACGATGAAGAAGAAGATGACGTAGAGCTCTCACTTCTTGTGAAGAACGTCCGGAGGATGTACAACAAGGCTAAATTTCAAGGAAGGAAGAGATGGCAAGGAGGCAAAGAAGAAAGAAAGATCATTTGCTTTAATTGCCAAAGACCGGGACACATAGTGGCGGAGTGTCCGGATAAAGTGAAGCCCTCCACATCCAAGAAGCCCTACAAGAAGAAAGCTATGAAGGCAACATGGGATTCCGAGAGCGAATCCGAAGAAGAGATCGACACCGCCAACATGTGCTTCATGGCTAATGAAAGCACAAGCAAGGTAACCCCTTCCACTTCTCCTAATGATGAACTTTCCATGGATGAGTTAGGAGAAGCTTTTGTAGAATTATCACATAACTATGATTTCTTAAGAAAAAGTATTAAAAATGAAAAAGGAAAATGAATCTCTTAATCATCAAGTTTTTACTCTTTCTAAAGAAAAGGATGAATTACTTTCCACTCTTATTTCTACTCAAAAAGATTTTGACAAGTATAAGATTCTTGTAAAGGCAAGTCCCCACTAGTTGATTCTAATGAGATTACCATGCTTAAAGAAAGAATAGACTCATTAGGAATTGTTTTGAAAAATTGTGAGTTTGATAAGAAGAAGATAGAGGCTATGTTTCCTAAGAAACAAGCCCCTAAGAAAAATGTTCACCATGCTCATGCTCATGTTCATACCACACAACCTTTACATCGTGGCAAACCCCAAAGCATGCTCACACTTCACACACTCATCATGCCTTCATGTATGGAAGAGTGTTCTCATGTTCACATTGTGGGCGGAAATGACACTTAGCCAATTTTTGCTATGATAGACTAAGTGCATCTTATCATAATGTATGGGTTCGAAACACGAACTTTCAAGGACCCAAGAAAGTTTGGGTACCAAAGTCAACAATTTTGTTAAATGATATAGGTACCTTCCAAAGCCCAACGACGTAGAGGATTGTGGTATCTTGATAGTGGTTGCTCAAGGCACATGACTTGGGATATCAACAACTTTGCAACCCTATCAAGATACCATGAAGGTGGCACCGTCACCTTCGGAGATGATGCCAAGGGTAAAATCATCGGTATTGGTAATGTAAAACTCGGCACATCCCCTTTAATTGAAAATGTAGTTTTAGTTGATGGACTCAAGCATAACCTCTTGAGTGTTAGTCAACTTTGTGATAAAGGTTTTGATGTTGTTTTTGATCATATAGCTTGTAAAGTAATTGATAGAATTTCTAATACTTGTGTGTTTTCCGGTTTTCGTGAAAGTAATGTTTATATGATATATATGTCTAATATGTCTTGTAATATTACTTGTTTAAAAGCCCTCGATGACGACTCTTGTTTGTGGCATAGAAGATTAGGCCATATTTCATTTGACCACATATCTAGGTTAAACACAAAGGAAATGGTGAAAGGTATTCCTTATTTGAGTTTTGAAAAGGACCGAGTTTGTGACGCATGTCAATTTGGGAAACAAACTAAGTCTTCTTTCAAGTCAATTAAGGATATCATGACATCACGTCCTTTGGAGTTAATCCATATGGATCTATTTGGGCCCTACACAAACCAAAAGTCTAAGTGGGAATAGATTTGCATTTGTTTTAGTTGATGATTTTTCACGTTTTACTTGGGTTTTCTTTCTTGAACACAAAAATCAAGCATTTTCGTATTTTCAAACTTTTAAGAAAAGAGTTGAAAAAGAAAAAGATGTTTCGATTTTAAGAATAAGAAGTGATAGAGGAGGTGAATTCATTAACCAACCCTTTACCACTTTTTGTGAAGAACATAGAATTAAGCATGAACTTTCTTGTCCTAGAACTCCACAACAAAATGGAGTAGTTGAACGGAAAAATCGAACTTTGCAAGAGATGGTTAGGACAATGCTAAGTGAATATGGTCTACCACATTATTTGTGGGCCGAGGCCGTTAATACATCATGCTATATATCAAATCGTGTTTTCTTGTGTAAAAATACTACAAAAACCTCTTTTGAAATGTACTTTTCTAGAAAACCAAATGTTTCATATTTCAAAGTTTTTGGATGCAAATGTTTGTTTTAAATACAAAAGACAATTTAGGAAAATTTGATGCTAAAGCTTATGAGGCAATTTTTGTTGGGTATTCTAATACAAGTAAGGCTTATAGAATCTTTAATAAATCAACTTTGACTATTGAGGAATCTATACATGTTAAGTTTGAAGAATCTAACTTGTTTGTTAAGAATGTTGTAGAAATAGATGCTTTGGATGAAGGCTTGGAGAAAGTGACCTGGAGGATACTACTACTATGGGAGACAAGCCAAAGGATGATGAAGGAAGTGAAGCTAAAGTAGAAGAGGCTCAAGGAAATGAAAATCAAACAAATGAAGTGGAGCCTACTCAACAACTTCCAAAGGGTTGGAGATACAATCCTCATCATCCCAAGGACCTCGTCATAGGTGAAGTATCAAAAGGGGTAACCACTCGCTCTAAACTTCATGATTATTGTGGACATTATGCATTTATTTCTCATGTTGAACCCAAGAACGTCCTCGAAGCCGAGGCCGATTCATATTGGTTGCTAGCCATGCAAGAGGAACTCAATCAATTTGAGCGCAACCAAGTTTGGCACCTTGTTCCTAGGCCCCACGATAGACCAACAATTGGTACTAAGTGGATCTTTAAAAACAAGTTGGATGAATCGGGTAACGTTGTTAGGAATAAAGCTAGGTTAGTTGCCCAAGGTTACACTCAAATCGAAGGAATCGATTTTGAAGAAACCTTTGCAGCCGTAGCACGGCTTGAAGCCATACGGATGACACTAGCATTTGCCTCATATAAAGATTTTAAATTGTTTCAAATGGATGTTAAAAATGTTTTTCTAAATGGTTTTATTGAAGAGGAGGTGTATGTTGAACAACCCCCGGGTTTGTTGATCCTACACATCCGGATTTTGTATTTAAATTAGATAAAGCTCTTTATGTTTAAAACAAGCCCCTAGGGCTTGGTATGAAAGACTTTCTTCATTTTTGATTTCAAATGGTTTTAAGAAAGGTAAAATTGACACAACTTTGTTTACAAAACATGTAGAAAAAGATATTCTTATTGTGCAAATTTATGTTGATGACATTATTTTTGGTTCTACTAATGAATCTCTTTGCCAAGCCTTTGAATCATGCATGAAGGATGAATTTGAAATGTCTATGATGGGGAGCTCAACTATTTCCTTGGACTCCAAATCAAGCAAAAGAAGGATGGGATCTTCATCAATCAAGCCAAGTACACAAAGGAACTAATCAAGAGGTTCGGGCTTGAAGGATCTAAAGTAAGCAAAACTCTCATGGCAACAACTACAAATCTTGACAAGGATGAACAAGGTAAAAGTGTAGACATTAATTATATCATAGCATGATAGGTAGCTTGCTTTATTTGACGGCTAGTAGGCCGGATATCATGTTTTCCGTTTGTCTTTGTGCTCATTTTCAATCATGTCCTAACGAGTCTCATTTAGTAGCGGTAAAACGCATAATTAGATACCTTAAGGGCACTATTGAAATGGGTTGTGGTATCCGAAAACCGGACTATTTGATATGAAGAGTTTTTCGGATGCCGACTATGCGGGTTGTAGGGTAGATAGGAAGAGCACAAGTGGAACATGTCAATTCCTAGGTAATTGTCTTGTATCTTGGTCTTCCAAAAAGCAAAATTCGGTAGCCCTTTCAACCGCCGAGGCGGAGTATGTTGCGGCCGGAGCTTGTTGTGCACAAGTTCTTTGGATGAAACATACTCTCCTTGACTATGATTTACACTTTGATCATGTTAAAATATTTTGTGATAATACTAGTACTATTCACATGACAAAGAATGCAAATCAACATAGTAAAACCAAACACATTGACATTAGGTATCACTTTCTTAGAGATCATTATGAGAAAGGTGATATTGATATTGATTATGTTTCTACCGATTTTCAACTTGCCGATATTTTTACTAAACCTCTAGATTATGCTAGATTTTCATTTATTTGTGGTGAGTTGAATGTTTGCATTATGGATTCTTAAAGAAAAATTTCTTCTATTTTGTTTGTTTAATCCTTTTTGATGTATGACAAAAAAGGGGAGAAAAAGAGTTTGTTTGATTGTTTATTGTGTACATCTTGATGCATTTAAGTTTTTGATAAAACTATGTGTTTTGCATTTGAGTTTTTGACAAAAACTATGTGTTTTCAATGCCTTATGTATTTAGCTCTTCATTCACATTTTTGATACATAGCATTATTTGAGGGGGAGCTCTCCATGCTCTTCTTCCATTTTTGTTTAAATAACCTATATGTTTTGTCATCATCAAAAAGGGGAGATTGTTGGCCCAAGGTTACAATCACCCTTGTTTAGTGTGTTTTGATGATTACAAAATATATTAGTTATTTGTACTAATATTGTCTATTGTTTAAGTGTGTTTCAGGGTTCTAACTCTACTAAAAGGTTTACACCCTAAAAGAAAGTGTTTTGGACTCAAGTCAACTCAAAGTGGGCTCAAGACTCAAGTGTTGAAGACCTTGATGGCGAAAAGCCCCCTTGAAGAGCTTGTAGTACTTAGAACAATGTAAGAATTAGAATGTTAAAGTTTGAGTGTTGGATATTGGCTCTAGGATACACACACACAATTTGGTTTTGTTAAAATGTGTGTTTTGTATTTAAGTTTTCGTGTTTTAAATTAGATTTCATGCCTTAAAAATATATTTACATGACTCTATATTTACAAAAATAAATACCATGTTTAGATCTTGTTTATATGCTCCTACTAGCATATTACTTAAGTTTTCCTTAAAGTCAAAAATTATTTCGCAAAATTTTCAAGTCAAAAATACCTGTTTTTCCTGTTTCAGGCTGACCGGCCGACCGGCCCGGTCGACCGGCCACTGTGCCTGGGCGTTCATGTTTGTGCACGTCCTACGGTCGACCGGGCGGTCGACCGTCTGAGAGCAGGAATGCTCTCGGGTTTTCTGGGTCGACCGTCCGGTCGACCGCTAGAGGAAGACTGAGAGCAGGATTGTTCTCGGGTTTTCTGGGTCGACCGGCCGGTCGACCGCCAGAAGACCCGAGCCAACGGCTCTTTGACCAGCTGAGCTGGCGGTCGACCGGCCGGTCGACCGCCAAGCCTGCTGCTGCCCAACGGCTCTTTCCTCTTTTGTGCAATTCTGAAATCTGTTTTTTGATCTGTTTTTTGGCAGACTTTTACAGGGTTTTTCAGTTCTTTTTCAGAGCAAATAAGCTCTAAATAAATTGTTTTAAACCTATTTTTCTCCCTATAAATAGAGGAGAAGACTCTCTTACTAAACACCAAGAAAAATCCTCTAGTTTTCAAAGTTTTCAAAAGAGAAAAGAAAAGTGTTTAAGCTCTCCATTTCAATTCTTTCTTGAGCTAGTTTTCAGTTGTGTTCCCTTGCAAAAATCATCTCTACAACTGAGTTTTTCTCACTACACTTCATAGAGCCAAAATCCCTAACTCATTCTATAGTGAAGTTGTAAAAAGAGTGAGAGTGTTGTAAAAGAGTTTGGTGATCTTGTTGTGATCACTCTTGTTGTTCCTCTTCTTGTTCTTGTGGAGACACCTCTTCGGTAGAGGTTATTATACTTGGTGGAGCTCGGTGCTCGGGTCTTCGGTAGACCGTTGTAATCGTCCTCGGTGGATAGTGGAAACCCTTCACGGAGGTGAAGGCGGGGAGTAGAGCGGTGGCTCGAACCTCGAAACAAATATCTTGTGTTTGCGATTGCCTTGTGTCAATTCTTGCTTTAAATTTCTCTTGCACTATATTGCTTTAAATTACTTGCTTGTGATATTGTTTCTTTCTTTGTGCTCTTACTTCAAGCTTGTGATACTTGTGATATATTGTGTGCATCTCACTATTCATCCATCATATTTTGTCTTGATCGATCATATCTCATACAACAAGGTTGCATTGCGCACCTCTAACCCATTCAAGGGGAATTGGGAGGAAGGAGTTCAGAACCTCTCAGGGTATTCGGCTCTTAGTCTTGCTTTGAGAGATCGTTGCATCATTCATCATACTTAGTTTTAAAAAGATTGTTAGATTAGCAATAACACCTATTCACCCCCCCTCTAGGTGTTTTTCACAAAGTGTTCTACATTGCAAAAGCGGAATCACAATGAAAAATCATAGAAAGATAATTTTTGCTGAGTGTGTTTCTAAGTGTCATTAGGGCTTGTGCATTGGCCTCATATGCTTGCTATTACCAAGATAAGATTTCTTGGTAGCCGCAAGGTAAACATGCATTCCTAGAGTTTTAAGGTGCATGAACATCTTAACTTTTCAAACATCAATGTTGGAAGTATCATACATAGGAGGGGTCATGAAGTCCATGAGTGTGTGTAAACAAATATGTGTGCAAATACAAATATTAAATTAGCTAACCAAGATCTCACTCCTGATGGTTAAACTTAATATCAGGAGCGTAGGCTCTGATACCAATTGAAAATATACCTAGAGGGGGGTAATAGGTGTATGGCTAATCTAATGAGAAATGATGCTAAATTAAAAACTAAGTGCAACACACTTAGTAAACAAAGAGTGTAGCTGAATTTCCAGTAATGGCTCTGGATTATCTCCTCTAAATTCCTCTAAATAAGAGTTGAGGTGCTATGTAAGCTCTCTTGGTTCAACACAAGTGAAGCACACAAACAATACCAAGCATATAAATGATATGAACAATATGAATCAATGTAAGATATAAGAGAGAGAGAGAGTTAAGAGATAGTGGATCAATCGCAGACACAAAGATATGTTTTGAGGTTTGAGCCACTGTTCTACGTCCCCGCCTTCACACAGAAGGATTTCCACTATACGTCCACACAGGACTTCCCACATAGAGAACCTCCACTGAGGATTTAGGTAATACAATTTTAGAGTACACAACTCCTCTCTCAAACAATAACAACCTCTACACAAGAGGCAAAGCACAACAACAATCACCTCTACTCTTAGAGGGATGGGCACTTAGCCAAACAACAATCACCTCTCAGTAGAGAGATAAGGCACTTAACCAACACTCCAACAATCACCTCTAGACTTAGAGGGATACCAACCAATCCAAACACAACCTCCACAATCACCTATACACAAGAGGGATACCCACAAACTCAAAGCAAAGAAGGTTTACAATACTTAATGGTCTCAACAAACCACAAACCAATTTTCTCATCAAAAATAAGATCCTAAAATATAGGATAAATAGATAGCTCAAGTGTGAGAAAACAAAGAGTTTGAAAATCAAAATCACAAAGAAAATGCTTGGGAAAACTTCTAGGATAAAATAGAAATGAAGATAAAAAATAATTCCCAAAGACTTCTCTTTTTCTTGATTTTTCCAACCCTCTAAAAAAAAAAGATAGATCTTTATAACCCAATAACTCTTTGCAAACTTATTGCTAAAAACTTAAGAAGATGGAAAATTTTGCTCTCAAAAATCATGAAGAAACCAGCTCAGGAGATGGGTATTTATACCCTCTCAAAAATCTGCCCGTGGCTGTCTGGAAAGGGCAGAAATGCCGCCCGGTCGACCGGCCAACGGTCACCTTTCTGACCGTTGAGCCAACAGTCGACGGGCCCAAAGCCATCGGTCGACCGGCCCTCACCCGAGAGTGAGGTGCTTTCAGTCGGTCGACCGCACGGTCGACCGGCAGAGTTGGCTAGCCATTGTGCACGTCTCGTGCACATCGGTCGACCGTGCCGGTTTACCGACTGCGGTTCGGTCGACCGCCAGTTGATCTAGCTGAAGGTTTTAGGGATTAAAAACTTGTCTTTTTAATACCAATTAAATCCCATAAAATCACATAAATTTCACAAAAATAAGTTCTTATAAGATCTTTGAAATATAAATATGTGTGATAAAAAATCAACACATATTATAAACTATTTGAACTATTTTTGTGATATTGAAATTTTGCCTAAACACAAAATCTGTATTTTCCAAAACTTAGATTTTTTGAAATGATTTTTCTCCAAAACTTGTACAAATACAAAAACACGATATTAAAACAAATTTGAAGCATGTTGTATAATCCATATATATATAAGATATATATATATATATATATATATATATATATATATATATATATATATATATATATATATATATATATATATATATATGTTTTTGATATGAAATCTAAAATCCGGTTAAACCGAAAACTAAAACCAAAACCAATAAACTTTAAACTTGTGTGTGTGTGTGTGTGTGTGAACTTGAGCATATCAATACTATCTAATCTTTACATAAGATCTAAACAATCTAAACTAAACACAAATCGAAGTCTTCTTATCTTCAAGCCGACTTGATCCAAACACGATCCAACGAGCTTGACTCCATTCGAGTGCTAGATGCAATCTTGACGCGCGAGCTCTTGAATCAACATGTGTTAGCTCTAAAACTCTTTTGTTAAAGTCAAACACCTACTAATATCTTAGTCAAATATCTGAAATTAATTAAGTCTAATTAAGCGCAAGATCATTAGTAAACTATAACTACATGAGTTAATCATCATCAAAACTAGAGTGATAGGCCTCTGAGCCAACACGATCATCTGTTACAATCCCAATATCAGCATTGTCATCATCATCAGACCCCCATCTACTGACATCGAATGATTCCTAATGCTTTCTAGGTCGACCCGCGAATAACTCTGCGTTGGGGTCAAGGTTGAGGGGAGAGCAACATCGGGGTGATGGGAGAGGATAAAAGAGAAAATAAAAATATCTAAAGAAGTTGTGGTTGAGAGGAATCAGTTTATGTTGACGTGGATGAAGCTGTAGCGAATAAAATTAGAAGCTAAGTTTTTTCTAATTATGAAGCGAAGTAGGTGGCTTAACGAAATTTTCTTTTTATTATTTAATTAGTTTTTAATTATTAGATTAATGTTTTTAATATTTTTTAATATTTTTTAAATGTTAGATTAAATTTTTAGATTAATCTAAGTTTTTTATGATTAGATGTTTCTTATGAATAATTAATCTTTTTAATTATTAGATTAACCCTAATTAATAGATTAATTTGTTGGAGGAGAGAGTACAGTAGAGGAGGTGAATTCATGCCAGGTGCTGTTGAAGATTGCCAAGGAGTCTACGACGAAAGGCAAAGGAACAGCGGGCAGGAAAAAGCAGCAGCAGCAGGAAAAGACAGAGGTCGGTCGACCGGTCCGGTCGACCGACGTGCACAACGTGCACAGGATTTGAGCGGTCGACCGGCCGGTCGACCGCAACACTCTGTCTGCAGAAGACAGAGCTCTCGGGTTGTTTCGGTCGACCGGACCGGTCGACCGGAGAGGCTTTCTGCAGGAACCCAACTCTCGGGTTGTTTCGGTCGACCGGACCGGTCGACCGTAAGAGGGAGTCGGTCGACCAGACCGGTCGACCGACAGTCGGGTCTAGGCTGAAAACTGCTGTTTCGGGAAGTTATGTATTTAAGCCCTAATTGTAATTTCTAGGGTTGTGTGCCTAGAGAAAAATAAGCTGCGGACTCTCTTGTGTTCATAGAGATCCAGAGCTATTGTAATCATCTTCCTAATTGAAACTCTCTCCGTAGATTGCCCCGAGGACGTAGGCATTCAGGCCGAACCTCGTTAAATCGTGTGTTTTGTGATTGTGCGTTCTTCTCTTGTGATTTCTGTGATTTTGAGTGTTCTTTGTGGTTATGGAGATAGTGTGATTCTCTGTTGGTTGTTGTCGGTGCGCACAACAAGTGGTATCAGAGCTTCAGGCTACGTTTGGGATTCTGAGGATTCAAGAGCTCCAGATCTGATCAGGTGGAGATCGTGTGTCGATCTCAGGTCAGAGGTATTGGTGTTCGAGGAGATCGTGTGTCGATCTCAGGAGGACGCAAGGAGGGCTTGTTGAATCAGTGTTTGGAGTAGATCCGGTGAGAAACTCGATCTAGGGTTTCAAGAGGCAGGTAAAAGTCTCATTTTTATCTGAGTAGAGATCTATCTTCAATTTGGTTATTCTTCCGCATAAATAGAGAATCAAAGGTAGATCTCAATGGCAGAAGAAACTACTTCCGTTAAAACAATGAATCACTCAAGGATTGAAGTTGTTAAGTTCAATGGAACTAATAATTTCGGGATGTGGAGGTGTGAGGTTATGGATGCATTGAATGCACAGAACCTCGAGGACACGCTCCTATTAGAGAAGAAGAAGACCACTACCACTGATGAAGAGTGGGCGAAGATGAACAGGTCGGCATGTGGGTTGATACGTTCATGCTTGTCACAAGACATCAAATATCTTGTACAACATGAGACGTCAGCTAAGAAACTGTGGAATACTCTTGAGAAGAAGTACCTGACAAAGAGTGTGGAGTCTAGGTTGCAGCTGAAGAGTAAACTGTATCAGTTCAGGATGCAGAAGGGAAGCACAGTAAACGAGCACATCAACCGATATACGAAGCTTCTTACAGACTTGCTGAATGTGGATGTCACTGTAAGTAAGGAAGACAAGTCAGTCATTCTCCTGAACTCACTCCCACCGGAGGAGTATGAGACATTCACTATGACATTCATAAATGGAAGGCAAACCTTAGTTTATGATGAAATATCGTCTGCACTGATGAGTTATGAGACAAGGAAGAATGAGAGACATTCTGGTCAGTCAAGTTCATCAGCGGAGGCTTTGGAAGTAAGAGGCAGGAGTTCATCAAGGAAAGGCAAGGAGGTGAGAGGAAGATCAAAGTCTAGGTCGGGCTTCAGGGATCTTAAGAAAAACCAGTGCATGTACTGCAAAGAGATTGGGCACTGGAAGGTTGACTGTCCAAAGTACAAGGGGAAGAAGAAGGAATCAAAGTCTGAGGCAAATCTGGCAAGAGTGACAAAGGCTACAAGCGGTAAATCACAGGCAGATGGAGCAGATTCAGATTCTTCAGTGTTCTTTTTTTCAGTGACTACTCCTGTTGTAGGTTACTCGGGGGATAACGAGTGGATCCTGGACACAGGTGCTACATATCATGTATGCCCTAATCGAGATTGGTTTACCAGTCTTGAGAAGTTGGAGGGGTGTTCGGTCGTCATGGGCGATGATCATCCGTGTATCATGGAGGGTGTAGGCACTATTCCGATCAGGATGTTTGACGGGATGGTGAGGGAGCTGAAAGAAGTAAGATATGTACCTCAGCTGAAGAGGAACTTAATCTCAGTAGGAGCTTTGGAATCATTGGGCCTAGGAGTGACTATTAAGGAGGGAGTCCTTAAAATGACAAAGGGTTCGATGGTGGTGTTGAAGGCTGATCGCCGGAGTAACCTGTATTACTTGAGGGGTAGTACAGTGACAGGACAGGTGGCAGCTTCTACCAGTCAGAAGGAAGATCTAACCCGGCTATGGCACATGAGGCTGGGACATGCAGGGGAGAAATCGATGCAAGCTCTTGTGAGGAAAGGGCTGCTGAAGGGTGCAGAGACCTGCAAGTTGGATCTATGTGAACATTGCATCATCGGCAAGAAGACGAAGGTGAAGTTTGGCACAGCTTCACACTGCACCGAAGGTATTCTTGACTATGTTCACACGGATGTATGGGGACCTTCCAAGACTGCATCAATTGGAGGTAACCACTATTTTGTGTCGTTCATTGATGACTATTCTAGGCGATGTTGGGTGTACACCATGCGACACAAAAGTGAAGTCCTAGAAGTGTTTGTGAAGTGGAAGGCTAATCAGGAGAGAAGCACGGGAAGGAAGGTCAAGGTCCTCCGTTCTGACAACGGAGGAGAGTACAAATCAGATCCTTTCCTACAGCTATGTCTAAATGAGGGCATAAAGAGACACTTCACAGTAAGGGAAACTCCGCAACAGAATGGGGGGTGGCTGAAAGAATGAACCGGACTTTGCTAGAGAAGGTTCGGTGCATGTTGTCAAATGCAGGATTGCCAAAGAAGTTTTGGGCTGAAGCTTTGGGATATGCATGCCATCTTGTGAACAGGTTGCCGTCGTCTGCAATAGGGGGGAAGACTCCTCTTGAAGCTTGGTCAGGAAAAGCTGCTATGGACTATGATTTGCTACGGGTCTTCGGATGTCCAGCCTACTACCATGTCAAGAAGACAAGTTGGATCCAAGAGCAAAGAAAGGGGTGTTCGTTGGCTTCAAGCGAGGAACTAAGGGGTTCAAGATTTGGGATCAACAGGACAACAAGTTCATACTCAGCAGGGATGTCACATTTGATGAGGCTTCGTTGATGAAGCCTACGGTCTCTCAGCAGGTGGAGACCAACAAGACCAAGGAGCTATTGCAGCAGGTGGAGAGTGATGCAAATCCACCATGTCTAGAGGATTCAGTGTCAGTGAGGATCATTCCTGAGGTGACACAGGGAGGTGATCAAGTTGCAGAAGAAGATGCTGAAGTTGTTGAAGAGGATCAGGAGCAGGTCATGGGTACTGTTCCAGATCCTACTGCAGTTGAAAGACCACGGAGGAATACTAGGAGACCAGGCTGGCTCACCACCGATATGGTTGTTTCATATGCACTTCCAGTTGTTGAAGAGGCTATTCCATCTACCTTCAGAGAAGCTGAGATCAGTTCAGAAGCAGATATGTGGAAGGAGGCCATGAATGAAGAGATGCAATCTCTTTATAAGAACAACACATGGGAACTTACTAAGTTTCCCAAGGGGAAGAAGGCCATAGGGTGCAAGTGGGTATTTGCTAAGAAGCAAGGATCTCTTCAAGAAGATACAGTGCGCTACAAGGCAAGGTTGGTGGCTAAGGGCTACGCTCAGAGAGAAGGAATCGACTACAACGAGGTGTTCTCCCCAGTAGTTAAACACTCGTCTATTCAGATTCTATTGGCCTTGGTGGCGCAGAATGAGTTGGATCTTGACCAACTTGATGTGAAGACCGCCTTTCTCCACGGCGATCTTGAGGAGGAGATCTATATGACACAGCCCACAGGTTACAAAGCTGCAGGGAAGGAAGAGTTGGTATGCAAACTGACGAAATCGCTGTACGGTTTGAAGCAGTCTCCTAGACAGTGGTACAAGCGATTTGACAGCTTCATCAGGAAGAAGAAGTACACAAGAAGCCATTTCGATCCATGTGTGTACTACAACAAACTACCATCAGGTGAATATATCTATCTACTTCTTTATGTAGATGATATGTTGATTGCTTCTAGGTCAAGATCTGCTATTGATTCTCTGAAGAAGATGTTGTCGTCAGAGTTTGAGATGAAGGACCTGGGGGAAGCAAGGAAAGTATTGGGCATGGAGATCACAAGAGACAGAAAAGCTGGCAGAATAAGTTTGACTCAGAAGGGCTATCTGGAGAAGGTACTGCAGAGGTTTAATATCGGGAAAGATACTAAGACTGTTAGTACACCAATGGCGCCACACTTCAAATTGTCAGCGAAGATGTCTCCGAGGAGTGTTCAAGAGCGTGAGCATATGTCTCATGTTCCATATGCCAATGCGGTGGGTAGCTTGATGTATGCGATGGTGTGTACGAGGCCAGATATTTCACAGGCAGTCTCCATGGTGAGTCGATACATGCATGATCCTGGACAGGGTCATTGGGAAGCTGTGAAATGGATTCTGAGGTACATCAAGGGAACTGTTGATGTAGGCCTGGTATTCGAGAAGGACAACACCGGAAAGCAGGAATGCATAGGTTATGTGGATTCAGACTATGCAGGTGATCTTGACAAACGCCGGTCGACGACGGGATATGTCTTCACATTCTCACAGGCACCGGTGAGTTGGCGCTCCACACTTCAGTCTACTGTCGCGTTGTCGACCACAGAGGCTGAATATATGGCTTTGACAGAGGCATGAAGGAGGCAATCTGGCTTCAGGGATTGCTTGATGATCTGGGCGTGGAACAGGATATTTTGAAGATAAACTGTGACAGCATGAGTGCCATCTACTTGGCCAGGAACCAGGTCTATCATGCAAGGACAAAGCATATTGATGTCAGGTATCACTTTGTACGGGAGATTCTAGAAGAAGGTGACATTGACTTGTTGAAAGTTCACACTTCGGAGAATCCGGCCGATATGCTAACAAAGGTGGTGTCGGGGGTGAAGTTTGCACACTGCAAAGACTTGCTCCATGTCCTTCAGGTGAAATGAGCTTGCTGAAGCTCATTTGGGTGAACTACGGACGGCTTGATCCCTTGGGCAAGGGGTACGTAGGCAACCAGATTGGTGCAGCCGCTGTCGAGTCGATGTTCGGCTCAGATTTGGAAATCTTCACCGAGGTGGAGAATTGTTGGAGGAGAGAGTACAGTAGAGGAGGTGAATTCATGCCAGGTGCTGTTGAAGATTGCCAAGGAGTTTACGACGAAAGGCAAAGGAACAGCGGGCAGGAAAAAGCAGCAGCAGCAGAAAAAGACAGAGGTCGGTCGACCGGTCCGGTCGACCGACGTGCACAACGTGCACAGGATTTGAGCGGTCGACCGGCCGGTCGACCGCAACACTCTGTCTGCAGAAGACAGAGCTCTCGGGTTGTTTCGGTCGACCGGACCGGTCGACCGGAGAGGCTTTCTGCAGGAACCCAACTCTCGGGTTGTTTCGGTCGACCGGACCGGTCGACCGTAAGAGGGAGTCGGTCGACCGGACCGGTCGACCGACAGTCGGGTCTAGGCTGAAAACTGCTGTTTCGGGAAGTTATGTATTTAAGCCCTAATTGTAATTTCTAGGGTTGTGTGCCTAGAGAAAAATAAGCTGCGGACTCTCTTGTGTTCATAGAGATCCAGAGCTATTGTAATCATCTTCCTAATTGAAACTCTCTCCGTAGATTGCCCCGAGGACGTAGGCATTCAGGCCGAACCTCGTTAAATCGTGTGTTTTGTGATTGTGCGTTCTTCTCTTGTGATTTCTGTGATTTTGAGTGTTCTTTATGGTTGTGGAGATAGTGTGATTCTCTGTTGGTTGTTGTCGGTGCGCACAACATAATTTTTTTTCTATTAGTTAATAGTATTTAATATTAGATTGCAATATTTAATATTTATTATTATTCATATTACATTACATATTTAATATACTTAATAATATTTAATATTAGATTAATATTTTTTATTATATTTAATAATTTTTAATATTTTTAAATTATAAGATTAATATTTTTTAAATTATTAGTTAATATTTTTTTTAATTTTTAGACTAATATTTTAATTATTAGATTAAAGTTTAGTTTGTATTTCACAGGCAGACCCAAACAGTTAATTTTGTTGCCCAGTTGTAGACCTACTCGCAAACTTACAATCAAACATCGTAAGTGGTAATATAATTTCTCACTTGCATTTTCAAATTGTCAATTAAACACCATAAAGAACAAGATAATTTTTTACTTATACTTTCATATTACTAACCAAACACTTAAAAACTTATTTGCGTAAAATCCATGTGCAGCTGTAAAAAGATTTTGTAAATCTCACTTACAGCTTGCATCCCACTTTCAGCAACCAAACAACCCCTAAGTAATTTTGAAAACGAGTAGCCGCTGATCAATGGGGTGTTTAGTCAATTCAATAGGTGTTAAGGTTGTCGCTGTAGTCCGCAAATTGTAGTATATTTAATTAATTTTGCCCACAATGTATCTTCAGAATGTGGACGCAGTGCACGTGAACTGGTGGGCCCTGGTTGTCATTCCACTACATCTGATGACTTCAACTGGCTTTTAGCATGTATAAACTTGCGTTTCTGAAAAGGGAAACTTTTTGGAAAAAATCCTCTTGTTAAATTTAATTTCAATAAAAGACCTCTTTTGAAATTTAATTATAAGAATCGCTCTCTGACATGCCACATAGGTGTTGAACTGTTTCGTTTGCATAGTGCTGCGGTGCCACGAGGTGGCAAATTTTGGTTTGGGTTTGGCGAACTTGGACGTAAGTTACATAAATCCCAGGTCCGACCTTGACAAACATGGAACAATTTTACGTCTTCGTTTGGTGAACTCGGACCTAAATTTTAGTAAATTTCTAATCTGAATTTGTGGAACTGGAATCTAAATTAGTGAATTTCTGGTCAGAGATTGTGAAATCCGGACAAAAAATTAACGTTAAATGTGTTCGAGTTTGAGAGGAAAATTGAACCCGGTCCAGAGATAGATCAACAAGCTTTTTATCCCTGAACTCAATGGGCTTACGTTATGACTTCGTGAACCTGAACTTAAGATTTACTTACGGGTCCCACCATCCAGGGTAAGTAAAAAAGTTTTTGACCTAAGTTGACTTGATTTTACTTCTTTTTTTTACTCTCTCTCTCTCTCTCTCTCTCTCTCTCTCTCTCTCTATATATATATATATATATATATATATATATATATATATATATATATATATATATATATATATATCTTGGCTCTAACCAGATCCTGCTCTTGATCCCGACCCCAACCTCATCCCAACCCCGACTGTGGTTATCTTCCACAGCAGCTCATTTGCACCCGATCCCGACCAGCATTATCTTCCGGCCCATCATCATCTCAACTCCTGATCCCAACCCTTCCCTGGCCTGAAGCTGTTAGGAAGTATCCACGGCATGGAGCATCTACAGATGAGGCCGAACCATCTCAGCAGCATACACAACTAGTGTCTCAGACTGTTCCTCCACGTGGTCAAGGAAGAAGCCACAGACATGGTCGAGGAAAATGTGCATCAAATAGGACATTGTGATATGATTATTGTCTTATTAGTTAGATTATTAATATGTAATATGTGATGCTATGACACTAATATTGTGATGCGACTGATATGATTAATAATGTGATATTATGGATATGTTATATTGTGACGTCATAGTACGAATGATACTGTGATACTTGTTTATCTACTCAGTGATTTTTGTGATATTATTGTGATATAATTTGTAAGGGATATGTGTTATATTTTGCAAAAATTTGAAAATGTGTGTTCATATAATTTGTGGGTGATATGTGTTATAATTTGCAAGAGTTTGAAAATATTGACCAATATAATTTGTAAACAAAATTTGTCATGGGTCATGTTGTCAAAAATGAAAAAATTGAGTCTCTAGTCCAGGCTTTACAAACCCGAACCAAAATAAAGAAAAAGAAGGGTGTCAGTCTCTGGTCCGAGTTTATGGAACTTGGACCTAAAACAGAGAACGAAAAGATATTCAGTGTAGGGTTCGAGTTCCACAAACTCAGACCTAAAATAGAGAAATAAAATATTACCATATCCGGTTCCCCAAACTCGGACCAAAAATAAAGTAATTTTAGGTGCGAGCTCGTCAAATCCGAATCTAAAATTGTCTTCAATTTTTGCTCTAGCTTATGTTTGGGTTCGCCAAACCCGAACCAAAAAATTGCTATCTTGCATCGCTCAACGCCACACAGGCGAGGCGAAGCCGCTCAACGACTCTGTTGCGTCCATGTGTCTTATCAGATGTCGATTCTTATAATTAAATTTCAAAGAGGCCTTTTCTTAGAATTAAATTCAAGAGGTGGATTTTTTTTAAAAAAATTGCCCTTTAAAAAAATAATATATTTTATTGTGTCCTGTTCATATTTTTCTATATTGATTTTTTCAGTTTTTGCAAACATGTACATAGGTACATGCGGTATGTTTGGTAGGCTTCAACTAGGTCGGATTGCAAGCCCAATTGCACCCATAATTGCAAATGTGGTGTTTGGTTCAATTAAAGATGGAAATGTTATTACATGCCTATGCATATGCGTGACCCGCACGTAAGCCTAGTTGCAACAATATTTGCAAAGTTTGTGGTCATTGTAGCAAATTGCACGCCCATTTGCATATGTTTCCCATTTTCCTTTTTTAATTTTGTATTAATTAAATCTTACAAAATGGTATTGTTAGCATCATGTAAATTTTATTAATAGATTAGCATTTTTCTTTTTACATATTAATATTTTAATGCTTGTGCTTTAAATTTAATTACTTGAAATATTTAATTATGTCATGTTTAGCAGATCTTGTAAGTAAACAAACAAATAATAAAATTTGACGCCCCATTTTAGTTTATAGCTGTAACAAACACTACAATTGAAATATAGTTTCACACTTACACTTGCACATTAACAACCAAACACTTAACTTACTTGCAAAAAACTATTTTACAACTACCCACTTTAAGTAAAATATTTTCCCGCTCACAACTTGCACTTGCGGACAACTAAATAGACTCCATACAAGAAGGGCATAGTTGTCAGAATAAATCAAAATCACATATCTTGTATGAAGATGAAAAAGGCTCCAAAAACTATTAAGAGAGAAAAAATGAACAAGCCCATTTTATTTTTTGAGTTCGTAAAAGCCCCTACCTATTTTTCCCATGTAAAAAGCCCCCCATACTCTCTTTTTATTCCATTAAACCCTTCAAGTATGTTCTGGGTAGTTGTATGGTAATTGGCTTTATGAAACACCCTTATTGCCTTTTATTGAGCAATGATATCATATCAGTGGGGAGCACATGAGTCACATTTAATACATGTCATGCGCTGAAAAGTTATCACTTTATAAACTATTCACCTTTAAACTTATTTCACCTTTAACTTCATCATGTTCACTTTCAGCCTGATTTTTTGATATTGGAGTGGGAAGTGTGAAATTTGACAGGATTTTTTGTGTAACTGCATTAAATGCTTCTTGGCATCAAATTCGACAAATTAGCACTATAGTAGACAACTTTTAATAAGATTTCTTATTTAATATAGGAGAAAATATATATTAAAAATACTTATTTTTTGAATGAAGCAATTAGAGTGGTATTTTTCTAATCAGTGACAAATAAAATGTATTAGAAACCTTAATGGTTCTTGATCTTCTTATTTTTTCTATGCATGAATTAATTATAAGTAGACAATTTTATACATGAACTAAGAAATAAAGTTTCTTACTTTTCATTGCCTTTGGTTGCAGGTTGAGAGGATGTCGCATCAATGCCAGCATATATGTCGCGAGTCATATGAACGGCAAACTGGAAACATGTACCTTGAGTCTTTGTCACTAATGATGATAAAAAGGTACATTCTACTTTTGCTCAAGTTTATACCTTAAGAGTAAATGAAAGAGTAAGAGAAGAGAAAGATTAGGGTAAAGAAGAAGACTTTAGACAGAATAATAAGAGAAAGAGCTGAAAAATAAAGCATATGGAAGGAGATGAGATCTATATGATAAATACTAGCCAAGAAATTTGAAGGAAAGTATCCCGCTTTATTCTCATTTTCCTTCCAATTTTCTCTCTATGCGCATTTTTCTTCTTTGAGTAATCAATCAAAAGATTCATATCCTACAAAGCAAGGCCGGTTCTGAGATTTAAGAGGCCTGTGCGAAAAGTGAACACAGAGCTAGGGGTGGCAATCGGGTCGGGTCGGGTCTTATATGGGTCGACTCATAATCGGCTCGGGTTGCCCGACCCAATTATTTATACGGGTCCAAAATTCAAATCCAAACCCGACCCGGTATTTTGTGGGTAACAAATTCTTGTCTCTCAAATGAGTCAAAGTTTTATAATATGAAATATAAGAAAATAATCATTAAACTATACATGTGAGATACTAAAATCATATATTTTCAGTATAATTAGGAATGCGATCATGGTAGCAGTCCTTAGAAAAAAAACTGCGACCTTGGTCGCAGTCTTTCAGTCTTCAGAAAAAGACTGCGACCTTGATCGCAGTCCTTAGAAAGGCCAACCTGTGAAGAAATTTAAACAAATTAATGCAGAAAATAATGTAAATGTGAACAAATTTGTCCAGCTCTTTTCAGTGCTAAGATGGACTATGAATCATCTGAATCATCAGGGGATCTTTGTATTAACTGTCAACTAAAGAAGAAAGATCTAGTAAGAAAAATAATACACACATACAAGATTATAAATCTATAGATCATGGGATCAGGCTGAGACCAATATATTATATATCTAATTGTATTAATCTGTCAACCGAAATCCTGTCTATTTAATAATGGGGCGGCCTGGTTGCCTAGCCAAATTCTTAGAAAGCTCTGGTTTGTACAGGAGGAAATCAGGTTGGGTCGAGTCATACCCACAAAGAAAACTGATTATTGCAGAGCCAAGTAAGGATAATAGTTTATGACGCCAGATTACCAGATACCAAGTTACAAACATGAAACATGTTATTTTGAAGAGCCATTACAATCACATATTGGCATTTTATCAAACATGTTTTGGGCATTGTAAATTCGAGTACCAACTCTTCAATTCTAACAGGGCAAACAAACTTCAATGCAACAATAATTCAAATTTTCGTGTGCTGAGGCCTGAGAGAACTAAAACAACACTAATTTAATAAGAATCATCTTGTATTTACCTCAAAAAATGCTTAACGGGTTCAAATCCTGACTCCTGAGAATCTGAGATCTTGAGTTTGATTTAGTTACTAGCTTTGATGCGAATTGCGATCTGAAGAGAAGATGGCCATTGAGTTTTATATAGAGAGACAGTGATAATCTGGTACAAGATAATGGGAAAAAAACAAAAACTAAAATCAAAATTAACAAGTAAATAGACAGATATGTCAAGGATTACATGATTACATCAAAATTAAAAGACTTAAAGGGTTGCTACCTGTTGATCTTCTTTTTTATTTTTTACTTCGATTCTCTGAGGAAGAACAAAGAGGTGCAGTTTGAGACTTGAGAGTGAGACTTGAGAGAGAGAAGTGTAATGAAGAAGAAAGGTTAGATTCAGAATAGGAGAGAAGACTTGAGAGTCTGGAATTTGACAGAGAGAGGCAATAAAGAAAGAGGGGAGGACTAAGGATTTACATGATCATGATTGGTTCTGGTTGGTAGTCGGCGAAGCCGAAGAGACGAAAAGTGAAGGCTGCGCTGTGAAGATCATGAGACGCAGGACTTTGGTTTCAATTTTTTTTGACACCCTATAATTTGAATTTTTTTTTTTGTTTTACTATTGGGTCAAGCTGTTAACTCTAGGGGCCCCCTAAACTTGAGGACCCAGTGCAACAGCACCGAATGAACCGCATCTGGGCTGGGCCTGCTACAAAGTGTCCACTTTGCTTAGAAGTTGTCTTTCTTGATGCATGAGTACATTTAATGCAGTTGCAAAGGTAGATTTACTGTAAATTTCACGCTGTATCAGACAGCAATCACATGCGGACAAAAGTGTGCATAAGGGAACATAAATAAGAAAGGATGGATAGCTTCAGCGCTATAATAGATACCAGTAGCCCCATTACAACGTCTGAGCGATAATAAATTACGAACCAAACACACGACGTTGACACGACAAGAGCGAATCTCACAACAGAAGGGCAATATGGAGAATATGAAAATACAAAATGTCATTTATCCAATAAAGGTGGGAACAAGAAATTTTAAAATACCAAACTAAAACTGCGGGTTTTCTGGCACAGGAAAGATGGACATGGGCTTTTACGAACTTCAAAGACTAAACTAGGGACTTAGAAACGATTAATAGTTACCAGACACTTGAACATGTTTAAGACACTGACACTGCATTATATTGAAAACTCAACAAACATTAATTAGTATTCAAAGCTTGCACGTCTCAGCAGATTGATAAGTTTGAGGCCAGAACTATTCCCTCTGAATGAATATTAGATCCTGAGATCACTAAAGCACAACTGTCACATTAAAATAAAAACAGAAGCAACAGAAATAGAAATGGCAGCAGCAGCACCACCACCTACAATACTTTTGCCCCAAATTGTTATTGTTAGCGACATGGATATTTTCCTTCCATTCAACTCTATTAAGAGCCATTTCCTCGGTTAAATTAAAACTATAACCTAAGCATCACATCAAAAAAAAAAAAAAAATTAAATCAATTAGAAGAACCTTGAACAATAACAAATCGTAAACAAATATAACTTGATTCTCAATTAAAAGTGTCCCGAGGACCATTGCCCAGACAATCAATTTTAACCAACTCGATGAAAAAGGAAAGAAGAAAAGCTCAGATTACTTTCTACCGACCATATTGTACAAAAATAAACACCATACACAGAACAAGGGCTTCGTGACACCAAGTCCTGCCAAGATGTGGAGGAACAATGATGAGCCAATGCCTGAAAGAAAGATCTTTAAACATCTGTAACCAAGTCGGTGTTTTTTTTCTTGTATGCTCATATTAAGTTGCTGGACACAACGTGAACCCTGACAAGCTGAAACAGGTGGAATACAACGCCAAAGCTACTGATCAGATGTGGAATCTGTTTGCGTTCTTCGATGTAGATCACGATATAACAAACTCCTGAATTCCTACAAAACACGTCTTTTATAAGAAACTCACACCAAATGGCAATAGAAACAAAGACCACACCATCACAAAAGCCTCAAAGAGACCAACATATGTGAAGGAGTTGATTCGAGTTGCATTCTGAAGGTTCTTTTTGTTCATATGGATTTCCACATTGTTGATATTTATACCTAGTCTCAGTCATCTTTAAGTCTTCCTATTTGCGAAAGCTTAACATGGTCTGTGTCCCCTCCCTCCACCGAAAAACAAAAAAAAACACAATCAGCTTGAGGAAACATGTTAGCTAAATAGCATGTTAGATATGTATATTCTACTCATGTAGAGTCCAACATTGCATATTGACTTGTATTCTTGTATTAGGCATACACGTACAAGAACCAGCTGACACGGGTAATTCATCCAACCTTTAGCTCCTACTGATTAAGACTTGCCAAAGAATGTTCGATTGTGTGCATTAAGCCTCATCCAAAAAAAATTATGATGCATAAAAATACACAATATATGCAAGCTTTATGATGAAGATTATGGAGCTAAAAGTCTACATGACGCAGGGGGGGGGGGGGGGGGGGGGGGGGGGGGGGCGGGCGAGAGAGAGAGTTGATATCAATGTCTTAAGAGTATTAGAGGCTTAGAGTGTTATTTTGTTTTAAATTAATTTCATATTAGGCAGGTCTGGTGAATTTTAGACTGAATAGCAAAGTTTCACTTATATCAGGGTCACATGTTGTAAATTCAGCCCTAAATAAATACATATACGCACTGCCAATTTTTGTTATGGTGTTTCAATAATAAAAATTGAGTTTTCTTAGAGATTTTCTCTTTCTTCCTCATGACAGCTGATTGGTGTATTGAGTAAGAAATCTAATCAAGGTATGAGGTATTGATCATATTTCCTAGGAAATCACTTTCCAATCATATCACCCCATATTTGTGCTCGGAACCCAAAGCAAAACCTTTCTTTTCCAGTTGATGTGCCCACCAAACCTTCAAAACCAGTGTCTGATTACCAATACTCTCAAAACCTAAGCTGACACAGCCCTCTTTCCTTCGAAGCCAAGCCCTCTGCAAGCCAGAAACTTCTAGCTTGTCACTCCTGCCCCAAATCCCACTCAAGCTGCACCACCAACACCAATAAAAGCCCTAATCTGAACCTTCAAATCCCTCTTTCAATCCTATTTTCAGATGCTAGCCAATAAGAGGATTCTGTTCAGCGTGGATGTGTCCTCCACTCCTTAACACAGCTTAGGATTGGAAGGAAATTCGAGAATCGCTCTCTCAGGAGTCCATGGATGCGAATTGTATCAATATCCATTCAACTTCAGGGGTTCTAAGGTATCTTATTTCATCTTTCCTGAATTGGATCCAAGTTCCTGATTGTTGATAAATTTTCATTTAATCCCAAACTCATCATGTGCATTGCATTGAAGCACATACATACTTGTTCGTAGTCTGAAAATCTTATTTCATTTGTTTTTTGGTTGTATTTGTATTTTAACTCCATTTTAGGGTAAATGTAGACCAGTTTGTTTGTTGTCCTTTAGGGTCAGAATTCACAATACATTTTCATCTTCTTGCATGATTGTCCAAAGAGCATCCGAGTTCTGTAGGTTAGCGCTGCATCACCTTAGCTCGTCAGAGATTGAAAACATCACCTTAGCTCGTCAGATTGAAAATGGCTAGTATAAAAAGCAATCCCTCCCAAGGGGAAGGATATGCCTCAAAACAAAACAGGAAGGAAAACAGTAGAAACATGTAGTCTCCTAATTATATTAATTTCATTATTATTCTTCCACACATACTTAAACATCATGTGTTTAGTGGCATGTCAGCCAAAATTTCATAGTGGGAATTGAGTTCGAGGATGCAGATGCTAAATGGTCCACATTGCAAACTGAAGCATTTATAGAATAGTCGGTCAGACCTGCGAAGAGCAACATAAATTATGAAAAAGAAGCACTTACATTGATGAGCTCCTCATCATTAACCAGTGTGTTGACAAGATCATCGAAACTGTTTCCTTCCCGCACTAATTGGCCTGCAGTTTCCAGTACCGAACGAAAAATACTTCCAGGGGCTTCATGCTGTTCAATCCTCTCAACTGCACGCTCGAGATCAACCTGGGAATTGATCATGGTCAATGTGCAATTAGAATATGGTATCTGATTAACTGACCACGTTAGAAAGGAAGAAATCATTGCAAGTAATGCAACTTCTATTTATTTAATTGTTGAGAAAAGGGAGGGAAAAGAAGGAATGAACTGAGACTCCCTCGAATAGATGGAAATTTCATATAAGAAAAATCTAATAGAAAAATCACAACAAAAAGACATTTATCCCAAAGTTTTGTGATCAGCAACATGAATGCATTGCATATTTTTCTATGTTACGGGTAAACTTCTCTTTAACTAGAGAAACAAAAACCAAAAATAAAATAAAAACCCAAAAATGAAGGAAAAAATAACGGCAATATGCAATTACTTATTACCTCCTCAGATTTTTAATTTTTTGATTGATGCTAGATTGTACCAAAAAAGTATGAAAATAGATATAAAGGAAATGGGAAATGCAGCAAGAATAGAAGTCAGTCTGAAATTAGAACAAATCAAAATGTGTCAGCTGCTCTATGTGCTGCTGGATGACAACAGTTCCAACCTTCACCATGAAAGCCTACAATACTATGAATCACATAGAACTTTCTACCTTTACATGGCATGGGTCATAAAAAAATGTTTTATGCGGCAGTATAGACATATATGGCTGCTCCCTGCATTGTGTAGGTCTTATTGGACCACTTTATGCAGATACGCAATTACACAGCACATTTAACATTAAGAGGGTGCACGATAGTTTGTTATCATAATGAGCGGTATGCATTGTAGTTTGGGTTTATGACTAGGGCTTAGTTTAACCCATTAACCCAAAATACATTCCGAACTGAACCCTATCCCTTCATCTCCTCTATCATCCTAGAGACTCAAACAACCATAGGAGCCCCATCTTGGCCACATCCAATGACCCCAGCAGTAGCTCTTCCGGTTGTGATTGCTTCTCCGGCAGTGAAAATGATATGGGTTTAAACACCCCAACTCCCTAATATAAAAGCAACTACTAATTTGAAACCCCTCGCAAGTGGTGGAGAAAATGGAGATGCAAGGGAATAGATGCAAAAGGGTATTAAGACGTATGTGGTACTTAAATAGATCATGAATTATTGTGCTCCGCTAGTGTAAAGCACATCTTAACAAATAAATAAATAGTGTGTTTGTAGGTATAGAGAGAGAGAGAGAGAGAGAGAGAGAGAGAGAGAGAGAGAGAGAGAGTTTTGCGCTCTTATGTACAGGTGCACGGGGTTTGAGGTGGTGGTGGTTTTATTTTATTATTATTTATTTATTTATTTATTTATTTTGGGGTGGGGAGGGGGGGGGTGGTGTGAGCGTGTGTGCGTGTGCGCGGGGGTGTGTGTATGTTTTGTTATTGTTGGGGGAAGGGGGGTTGTTGGGGCGTGCATGCAAAGGAACAAAAAGAAGGGACAACAGCAAGAAAGAAGAAAGATACAAGTAAAAAGAATGAAGGAAAAGTAAGAAAAAATTAGAAAAATTGAAGATAAAAAGAAATAAAAAAGAGAGAACCAGAAAAAAAAATAATGGCAAGGAACTACTTTTTCTCTCTCTTCTTATGATTTCCTTTTTATTTTGCTGTCTATTAAATGGAGAATATTTATGTCTACAATAAAGAGGAAATTACAGAGCCACAAGCACTCAAAAGGGTCGCGTGCTATTTTTGCCCATTGCCTTAAATAAGTATTAGACAAAAAAGTGGATGGCATGTATGAAAAAAGGGTTTAAATTAGAAGAGTCATTCTATTCAAATTTTACACGTCGTACGCCAACCAAAAGTAAGGGATAATGTGTTCTTGAGGAAAAAAGCCTAAAGGAGGAAGATAACATTCTAATTCATTAAGTCAATTATTACACTACACGGCCCAGCTGCATCATCACTTAAGCTTCCACCTTCTGAAATGTTGGTTCACCCACAATAAAGTGTCGCCTAATCAATATAATGTTATATATAACTTCAAATTGAAAAACACCTAGAGGAGGGGGGGGGGGGGGTGAATAGGTGTAAGTGCTAATCTAAGAACCAAATGCGCTAAATGCGGAAGCTAATGCAAATAATTGCAACACACTTAATACAATCAACAAGTGTAGCCGAATTCCCCGTGAAGGGCTCTGGACTAACTCCTCTTGATTCCCCTTGAATGGGTTGAGGTGCTATGTGAAGCTCTTGTTGATTAAGTACAAGTGAGGCGCACACACAAGCAAGCCAAGCATATAAGGATGAACAATATAAAAGATGCAAGGCAACACAAGCAAATAGATATGATATGGCAATATGAATGATGCTTTGCACAAATAAAAGAGAGAGAGAGAGTTAGAGAGACAAGTGGATCAAACGCAAACACAAGGATATGTTTCGAGGTTCGAGCCCCTAGCTCTACATCCCCGCCTACACCACCGTGTAGGATTTCCAATCCACTATAACGTCCACCGAGGACTCCCACCGAGGGAACCTTCACCGAGAAGGATTTTTACAACAATGGAGTACCGAACTCCTCTCTCAAACAACCACCTCACAACCGAGGGGTAGGCCCGTAGCCGAACAACAACCAACGCCTCTACCGAAGAGGGTTACAACAAATCTCTACCTCTCACTAGAGGGAGTAAACCAATCACCCGATCACCTCTACCAAAGAGGGATACAACAAGAACAAGGGTGTTTACAACAAGTGGTTCCAAAGACCACAAACTCAAACTCTCTTTCTTTTCTCTTTTTCCACAAAATAAAGATCCTAATAGATTAGGATAGAGGATAGCTCAAGTGTGAAAAACTAGGTGTTTGAAAAAACAAGCAACAAAGAAAAACACTTGAGAAAATTCTTGCAAAAGATATAGAATGAAAACCAAGACAAATCTCCCAAAATACTCTTTTCTTTGATTTTTCTAAAAACCTAAAACAAATAAGATGAATTCTTTTTGCCCCAAAAACACTTTTGAAATCTTTTAAAACACTTCAGAAAACTGAGAATTTTTGCTCTTGAAAATCTTGGAGAAAACCTCAAACAAATGGGGTATTTATAGCCCCATCAGAAAACTAGCCGTTAGGCTGATGTGGCAGCCTGACAGGCTGACGGTCGATCGGCCCGGTCGACCGCCAACGGTCAGAAATGTGACCGTTGGGCAACCACGGTCGATCGGCACGGTCGACCCAAACAAACAGAGAGCACTGCTCTCAGACCGGTCGACCGCCCGGGTCGACCGTCCCAGAGCTGCCAAACGTGCACAGATCTGTGCACGTCGGTCAACCGGCCCGGTCGACCGACTTCATCCTAGTCGACTTGGTCAGTTGACTTAGTCGACTGGTTGAAGCCTGAACAGAAAACTGGGTCAGAAAAATAGTTTAAAAATATTTTGAAAAATCTTTTAAGTCTTCTAAAAATCCACAAAACTTGTTTTAACATTTTATATTGAAACACAAACAAGTGATAAAAATTTCAAGACATATATCAAACATATCAATTCATTTTTGAGTCTTGCAAATTTTATCAAAAACAAAACTTGTATTTTTATCAAACTTAATTTTTCCAAAACATGAATAGGATAGTCAAAATAAGTTTGTTAAGAAGTTTAAGCATGCATGTATAAATAGAAACCATCTACTATACATATAAACAAATTAAACTTGTTTTTATCTACTATTCATGAAAACCAAATCCAAAACATAAATCTTTTGTGTGTTGTGCACTTGAGCATATCAACTATATTAAACTTTACAAATGGACTAAAACACACTATCTAAACTATGAATACCTAAGTCTTCTTGATGATCTTCATCTTCAAGTTGACTTACTCCAAAACTTCATCCATGGGCTAGGCAATGTGTGATCTTGAAGCTTTAGCCCTGGAATCACTATGAAAAGCTTCTAAACACCTTTGTTGAAGCTAATCACCCACTAATATCTTGCTAATGATCTGAAACTTAAAATCACAAGAATATTAGTAAACATAACTACATGAGTTAATCATCATCAAAACTAGGATGGAAGGCCTTTGGGCCAACAATCTCCCCCTTTTGATGATGACAAAACTCATGGAGTTATATATGCATGGATTAAAGTTAAGCTTCAAAGAAGCTCCCCCTTAACTCATGCATAAACAAATAAACAAAAGATATGCAATGAATGTACATAAACATGTATGCATCAACATGCATAAAACACATAAACATATTCTAGAAGCTCTAGATACCAATTAAATTAATAAAATATTAACAAAAACACTAGATGCTCTAGATACCAATAAAACTTAATATATGCAAAAACATAAGTATGCATATATAAAACTCAAATTATGCTCCCCCTTTTTGTCAATCATCAACAAAGGGGTAAACAATCAAAACAATAAATGAGGGATAAAAATCTTTTTCCCCCTTTTTGTCAATCAAAACAATAAAACAATGTTCTCCCCCTTTTTGTCTAAAACAAAAACAAAGTCAATAAGAGGTGACTTTAAACAACATGATATCAAATAGAAAAATATGTCAATGAAGCATCTTGATATCAATTGAAAATAAACAAAGATCAATAAATGTTATATGCTATATACATTCATGAAGAGGAAGACGCTAAGTTAGCTTCCCTACACATATGCATTACATGAAAGAGGGATGTTAAGCCCTAATTCACATAAACACATTATGTAATGCATAAGAGGAGATGTGAAGCTCCTCCTACACACGTGTACCACATAAAGAAGAGATGTTAAGCTCTTCAATATAAGATACACTCATCATGAATCTATATGTAGAAGAGATGTTAAGCTCTCCTTGCATATAGTCAATATAAATCAAAACTTTTGTATTTTTCTTTAAAAAAAAATTTTTAGATACCAATTTAAAACACAAGACATCTTGATATCAAAATATAGTATTTTTCTTTTTAAGTCATATAAACAATTGAAATGACTATTTTTTTTATCATAAAGCAAGGGAGTGGAAAACTAAATACCAATTGAAATATGAAAATCGAATTTTCTCCCCCTTTATGAAATACCAACACAAACTATGCATAGGCTTGAAATAAGATACCAATTGAAAACTAAATCAATTGAAATGAAGTTGAAGCTCAAGCTCTAGCATAAGCAAAATTTGTGCTTAAGATATACAAATATAATAGCACAAACAAAACAAGTATATGTGTATGAAATAGAAAGAGTACCATCACTATAGATGATACCAATTGAAAATACATACACAAATACATATGAGTAGGGGTGGCAGACGGGTCGCGACCCGCCAGACCCGACCCGACCCGACCCGACCCGGAGTAGCGGGTATGGGTTTGGGCTAATTGGGTTTGGGTCGTAATCGGGTCGACCCATCTGACCCGATTATTAAAGGTCGGGTCGACCCGAACCCGCCAGACCCGCCAGACCCAATATTCTCTCTCCTCCTCGGCCTCCTCCCCTTCGATCTCCTCCACCGCCGCCACCGCCTCCTCCTCTTGACCTAAATTAAATTGTCAAAAAATATGCGTCAGCCCAATTTCGAACATCTGACCTCTAGTGTATGAGTTTAGTGTGATGACCAACCATATCACAAACAATTTAGTAAAATAGCATAAAGAAATTGTATTTAAGGCTTAATAATCGGGTCAAATGGGTCGGGTCGGGTCGACCCAATTAAGTCTGGGTCGGGTCTGGGTCTGAATTTTTGACCCATATAATAAACGGGTCGGGTCGACCCGACCCGATTATTATATGGGTCGAGCAGTAATTGGGTCGGGTCGACCCGACCCGACCCAATTGCCACCCTACATATGAGTATACAAAAGAATCAAATTGATACCAATTGAAAGAGTTCAATGATACCAATTGACATAACAATAAAAGCATGGTATAACTCATATAACTACCTCCCATCTCATGCACAAGTTTAAAATGATTTTCAATATAAACATACAAGGCATGGACTCCCATCCAACCTCCCGTTAAGGGTAGGGTTTTCAAAAATAGATTTGAAAAATAAGCTTTGTTTGAAAAACTCTACCAAAATGAAGAATACCGTAACTAGTTAAATGGAAAATCTTGTTAACTAGTACGAAATCCTTCAAGTAAGGAATAAAAACAAATTATTTTTCATGAAACATGAAATCCACATGATAGTCAACACTCTAAGTCAATGAAGCATAAATATGACTCATGAAAACAAAACATGAGTAAATAAAAAAAATGTGAGTGTACAAATACAATGTGAAGAGCATGATCATGAAAATATACAATTTAGCTCAAAATTCCTTGAAATAAGAAAACACGAAAATCATTAAAACTTATTTAATCTTCAAGGCATATGTATGTCTTATACAAACTAAAGCATACATACATATCCAAAACACACGAGTCCACAAAATATATGCATTAAGGCACGTGGCTCAAAATGATATTCATGTATATCTAATAATTTGGATAAAATAGACATATACATGAAGTTAAACAAATAAACACAAAATCAAGAAAAACTAAATCTTCACCAAAACAAATTTCATTTCAAGGTATATGTATGAATTGTCAACACAATAAGTATACATACATATCCCTAAACACAATTGAGTCCATATATATAGATTTGCATGAAAGGCAAATGACTCAAGGGGTATACATGTATATCTTAAAGTTTGGCAATACAAACATATACATGAAGTGAAACACTCAATCATAAAACAAATCCAAAAATAGGAATACAAGTTTAAAATGTATGAATCATCAAAACTAGACTATACTAGCACATCTAATGGGTTCAAATAAGCATTCAAGCCCAAACATATATAGATTTATTTGTGGCCCACTATATGTACAAGTATAAGTCCTAGTCTTAATGAAAACTAACATCTAAACAAGTAATCTTAACATGAAGCATTAAAACAAAAATAAAAATTATCATGATAAAACTAAAACATGATTACTATGTAAATTCACATGTATTAGATTCATGATGTACATTATAGCTTAAACAAAAGTGAGAACACTAAGAATGGGTTCATATAAGCATGTGTGTCTCAAATACTATACATGTATGTTAAGGATCTAATAATCATGGTATTTACATACTAATCCATAGACAATGAAACATGCTATAAAACATAAATTAAAAGCATGAAAACAATAAATAAAGAGTTAGAGATTCGATACCAAAACCAATGAGGGCACCGCTCTAGTTCTCCAAACACGTGGTGGTCATCTCCACCAAACCTTCCCTTGAAAGTGATGCATCCAAATAATCTCCTTTAAGTACGGAACGCATCCACTCCAAGGTGCCGCTACTCTCATGTCATGTGAGAGCCCACACCTACATTAAACAAAGGAGGGGTGGTCTTTGGTACCCATATCTTATTGGGTCCATGGGGGTTAGTCTCATTTCTAACCCAAACAAAATTCTTTACTAAATTAGGAGTATGTAATCTATCATAGCAAAATTTAGTAAGGTGGCCCTTACGTCCACAATGTGTACATGTGTACACATAAGCATACTTGTGATGGGTGTGTCCGTGTGGAGCATGTGTATGCCGTGGAGGGTGTGCATGCATAAAAGATGGAACTTGTTTCTTTCGAACCAAGGTTTCCAAACGTGAGTGGTTCATGGCACATTGGCTCATAGTGGAGCCCAAACAATCAACTTTCTTCTTAAGCAAACAAATATCATCATTAATCTTAGAAGTGTGGCATGCAATAGGTGAAGTGTGTGATACTACCCTAGCATGGCAAACATGTGCATCAATCTTATTTTGCAAAACATCATTTTTCTTTAAATAAACATTTAAATCATTTGAAATAGAAATAATTTTGTTTTTCAAAGCAACATTCTCTTTTAAAACAAAATCTACTTTAGAAGACAAGTTTTCATTCTTCTTCAAAATAGCATGGCAATCATTTTTAGATTTTAAAAATTCATTTTCTTTTAGTGCAAGTTCTAATTGAGATCTCAATGAATCCCTTTCATTATAGACCTCAACCTTCTCTTGCAAAACATTGTTAAGTATAGAATGCAAACTCTTATTTTCTTTTTCAATTCCTAGACTCTTCTTTTCAACAAATTATATTTTTCTATTAATTTTTCACAAACAATAGATAGTTCTTCATTCAAAGCATAGGGATCAACATAATCATTTGAAGAACTAGCACAATCATTACTATCTAGTTGAGATTCCGAATGTACCTCAAGGGAGTCATTCCCTTTGACCATTAAGCATTGAGAGTCGGATTCTCCACTAGACTCCTCCGGTTGATTTGGCAATTGAAGCTTGGAGGTGGTGGTTGTTGTCAACATATTCCACGCTATAAAAGCGGAATCAATATTAGAAACATGTATAAGATATTCTTTTGAAAGTGTGCTTCTAATGGCCTCTAGGGCTTGTGCATTGGCCCCTATATGATTGCGATCTCCAAGATAGCATTTCTTGGTGGCCGCAAGAAAGACATGCAAACCTAGGGTCTTTAGGTACATGGACATCCTATACTTCCAAACAATAATGTTGGAAGGGTCAAAGCTAGGTGGGGTCATGAAGTCCATGGTAAACTATATGAGTGTGCAAACAAGCAAATGCAAACAATAGATTAGCCAACAAAAGGATCTCACTCCTAGGATGTTAAGCCTAAGTATCAGAGCACTAGCTCTGATACCAATTGAAAAACACTAGAGGGGGGTGAATAGGTGTAAGTGCTAATTTAGGAACCAAATGCGCTAAATGCGGAAGCTAATGCAAATAATTGCAACACACTTAATACAATCAACAAGTGTAGCTGAATTCCCCGTGAAGGGCTCTGAACTAACTCCTCTTGATTCCCCTTGAATGGGTTGAGGTGCTATGTGAAGCTCTTGTTGATTAAGTACAAGTGAGGCACACACACAAGCAAGCCAAGCATATAAGGATGAACAATATAAAAGATACAAGGCAACACAAGCAAATAGATATGATATGGCAATATGAATGATGCTTTGCACAAATAAAAGAGAGAGAGTTAGAGAGACAAGTGGATCAAACGCAAACACAAGGATATGTTTCGAGGTTCGAGCCCCTAGCTCTACATCCCCGCCTACACCACCGTGTAGGATTTCCAATCCACTATAACGTCCACCGAGGACTCCCACCGAGGGAACCTTCACCGAGAAGATTTTTACAACAATGGAGTACCGAACTCCTCTCTCAAACAACCACCTCACAACCGAGGGGTAGGCCCGTAGCCGAACAACAACCAACGCCTCTACCGAAGAGGGTTACAACAAATCTCTACCTCTCACTAGAGGGAGTAAACCAATCACCCGATCACCTCTACCAAAGAGGGATACAACAAGAACAAGGGTGTTTACAACAAGTGGTTCCAAAGACCACAAACTCAAACTCTCTTTCTTTTCTCTTTTCCACAAAATAAAAGATCCTAATAGATTAGGATAGAGGATAGCTCAAGTGTGGAAAACTAGGTGTTTGGAAAACAAGCAACAAAGAAAAACACTTGAGAAAATTCTTGCAAAAGATATAGAATGAAAACCAAGACAAATCTCCCAAAATACTCTTTTCTTTGATTTTTCCAAAAACCTAAAACAAATAAGATGAATTCTTTTTGGCCCAAAAATACTTTTGAAATCTTTTAAAACACTTCAGAAAATTGAGAATTTTGCTCTTGAAAATCTTGGAGAAAACCTCAAACAAATGGGGTATTTATAGCCCCATCAGAAAACTAGCCGTTAGGCTGATGTGGCAGCCTGACAGGCTGACGGTCGACCGGCCGGTCGACTGACCGTTGGGCAACCTCGGTCGACCGGCACGGTCGACCCAAACAAACAGAGAGCACTGCTCTCAAACCGGTCGACCGCCCGGGTCGACCGTCCCAGAGCTGCCAAACGTGCACAGATCTGTGCACGTCGGTCGACCGGCCCGGTCGACCGACTTCATCCTAGTCGACTTGGTCAGTTGACTTAGTCGACTGGTTGAAGCCTGAAACAGAAAACTGGGTCAGAAAAATAGTTTAAAAATATTTTGAAAAATCTTTTAAGTCTTCTAAAAATCCACAAAACTTGTTTTAACATTTTATATTGAAACACAAACAAGTGATAAAAATTTCAAGACATATATCAAACATATCAATTCATTTTTGAGTCTTGCAAATTTTATCAAAAACAAAACTTGTATTTTTATCAAACTTAATTTTTCAAAACATGAATAGGATAGTCAAAATAAGTTTGTTTAAGAAGTTTAAGCATGCATGTATAAATAGAAACCATCTACTATACATATAAACAAATTAAACTTGTTTTAATCTATTATTAATGAAAACCAAATCCAAAACATAAATCTTTTGTGTGTTGTGCACTTGAGCATATCAACTATACTAAACTTTACAAATGGATCTAAAACACACTATCTAAACTATGGATACCTAAGTTTTCTTGATGATCTTCATCTTCAAGTTGACTTGCTCCAAAACTCCATCCATGGGCTATGCAATGTGTGATCTTGAAGTTTTGACCCTGGAATCACTATGAAAAGCTTCTAAACACCTTTGTTGAAGCTAATCACCTACTAATATCTTGCTAATGATCTGAAACTTAAAATCACAAGAATATTAGTAAACATAACTACATGAGTTAATCATCATCAAAACTAGGGTGGAAGGCCTTTGGGCCAACACAAATTACTTAGCACGATTTTTTTCCAATGCACTATAAAGAGCAACATACTCGAATAACAATAATAGAGGTACGTAAAAAAAGCACACTGATGCAGAACCAAGTCCTACTTGCATGAAGTTGGCTAAAAGTCATCATCATATGCCCCATATCACTTCTTCCAGAATTGTGATCGTTGACTGGATCAGCCCATGGTTTATACCAGATGCATGGGTTTAGCTCTGATGGGTTATGCATAGTTCACTGCATGGGTTCTGTTATACTTGGTGCCAGTCAACCCCAGATGGGTCATCAATCAGCAGTCAGTCAGCAGTTTGGATACTGCAAGGTGGGTCTTAACTTGGCTAGGTTCCAATCAAATGTATGGTAAAGAGCTACATGGTTTACATTGGAGATGGGTAATACAATTGTATGGGGTTCAACTAAATAGCTTTGGATGGATGTGACAATTAGATCAATGTATTTCCATGGATTCTCCTGCCAGCCACATGGATGGAACGAATCCAACATAACCACTGCCAGAGGCAACATCAGCTCCTCTAAATGCGCCCAGTGTGCAATACAACAGGATGAGATGAAAATATTTGACAAATTCTAGCTTGAACCAAGAAACTCTCAGATCTCCCTAGAAATATTTCAGGTATAATCTTCATTTATTTATTAGGATCAGTAAGCCTATTGAAGTTATTTGGATTAGAGAAGATTTCTCAGGAAAGAAGCTACCTCTTTTTCGTCAAAGCGGACACTATAGTGTTTAATTAGACAGATATTAAACATTAATTGAATTTCTATTTCCCTCTTTATTTATTTAGTTTGTTTATTTCCTGCAATCTATTTCATGCCTTTTAAGTTTCTAGTAGCAAAGTATTATGCCTTTTTTACCGCACACCCGACCCAATACCCATGCATTGGGGCAGATATTAACTGTACCCTTGTTATAGATAAGATCATAAAAAGTAGAAAAGATATGTACCAGATGGTTCCTTTCATGCAGCATTTCATCTCTTCTATTCCTGACATGATCACCCTGAGTTTGACAATCAGGTTGCAAACCATGAGTAGGTGTTGTGCGCGTTGAACCCCTGCCCAGAACTTGTGATACAGCAGGCATCATCTGTTGTATCATTCTTGAAAAGTCTAATCCACCTTGGCCCCTCCCGACCCCTGAAAGTAGGGCTCCACCACTTTGGGGTTGTCCTTCAACCTGTTGTGCAATGTCATTCAGCATGTTTCTAACAGCAGGACTTTGGGTACATTGCTCCAACATGCTTCTCAGATCAGCAGAGGAACCAATTCCTGTCTGTTCAGCTACCCCTGTCAAAAGATTATTGAAAACAGGGCTCTGGACGATTTGAGACATCATGTCAGCAGCATGAACGTGTCCTTGTCCATTGCTACCTTGCCTCCCAAAAGGCAATCCATCCATGAATTGGCCAATTAAAGAGGTCTGTGCATTGGCTGGACCATTTGTGCTCGATCCATCTGCATTGGAGCTCTGAGATAAAAGGGAATGTAGAAATTGTTGACCCGGGCAATAGACTGCGGATCCTTATTAACTGACGATGCCTCAAGTGATACTTTGTCCTTCCCTACTGGTTTCAGTGTCTTACCCCGCCCCTCAATGCAAAAAGAGGAATAATTTAGCATGTAAAATTTGGAACAACGACACAAACCATCTCCAAAACATTGGAAAATAACAGAATATTCAAAGCAGACTCCACAAGCAGTATTACAGAATTAGAGTTTGGAACATACCTTAGGTTGCAAACCTCCAAGTCCTAACCCCAAAGGAGTAGACCTGTCGCTCTCACTACTCAAGCCTGACTGAGAAGTATTATTAGTTGCAACAGAATCTGATTTATTGTTATATGATTGGTCAATTAAGGCTTCACCATTAAGTGGGCTAACTGGCGGCCCTCCTCTTGAGGTAGTAATAGATGAAATAGCATCAATGCCTGAACCTCCAGTTGACCCCAAATTTTTAGAACCATAGCTGCTTTCTTGAGGGAGCTGGAAATCACAAGCAAATGAATAAATTTGCAAGCAACTCTGAATAAGTGAGCACTTAGTAAGAATAATAGCACTGCCAACTAGATACCTTCTCTCCTTCGCTTCTAGGCATGCTTAGGCCAGGAACATTTGAGATGACAGGAGCAGTAATCTCTCTCTCCCGAGCATCCACATTTGCAGCATCACCATTTAGATCACCCCAAGCCAAATCCGATGACAAAGAATCTGACCAAAGACATTAAGTTTAAAAAAAAAATAGAATGTGTCAGTTAATAAAACTAGCACAAATGAACAAACTTGTACAACACATTTTATGAACCTATTGACCTGATGAAACTTGTTGAGATGTCAAATCAGTTAATTGCATACTAGGAGATGAATTTTGGCCTTGAGCATTGCCAGTTAATGCATTAGCTTCCGCATGGGATTGATCCACATGGCTAACCATACCAGATTGTGCGCCAAGGGATTGATCCACATGGCTAGCCGTACCAGATTGTGCGCCGGAACCTTGAGCATCAGTAGACTGCACAGCCTGTGATGACAAACTTAATCCTTGTGCACCACCAGCAAGTGCATTGATAACTTGTGCACTAATCTGTGTTACAATATTGGACAATGTACTAGATTCTGAAGAAGGCCGAGGAACAACAGTATCTGCAGGTTGTGCCCCACTGCTCACTGTTGGATTGGAAACCAGAGCTGAAACTGAATGGGTAGGAACAGAGAGCTGTGACCTTACATGAACAGGGTATATGACATTAAGGACATGACCAGTAGTTTGTGCAGTGGGATGCGCAGGAATAGCCGCAACAACTGTTCTTGGAGGCAGTCCCCTGGGTGGAGCTGAATCCCCTGTACTATTACCATTTCTGCTTGCTTGCTGAGCATTTGTGCGTTCTGCATGTATAGCTTCTCCAGAACTTGCCCTGGTGACAGCATTTGATACACCAGGAATAAAAGGATTTCCTGAACATCCAATGAAGTCAGCTTGTGCAGAAAAGAAGACCGGGGCGAGGAGGGGTGGGGGTGGGACTCTTACCAGCATGTATATGGATATTGATGTTTCTGGAAGGATCACTAGTAGGAATTGGACCTGAAATTCCACCAATCATAGGGGGAGGAGAAACACCAAACAGAGAATTTGTTTGCAGAGGGAAAGGCTGCAAAGAAAAAATAATAGTAATGCAAGATAAGAAGAACACCACAAGGAAGATGGGAGGACATATCTATAGTAATAGGAATTACCTGAACCATTATAGGGTTTGGTCCTGTAGGAGAAATATAGACAGCTGGCCCAGCATTTACCGCAGAATCAGCCTGAATTGATGAAGGAAATGATAGTCAGCAATAATATTCTACAACTTTTTTTTGAAGAAAGTATCATATAAATTTTAATATAGAAGAATAATACCACATACAGGGGATTGTCCCATGCGAAGAGTCATAATTGTACGACCAAGTTCCAAAAGCATGGCCCCTAAATGCTGCATTGCTGCTCCGACATGCATTGCTTCAGCCTGTATCTGACTCCGCACTGCTGCGTCTGTCGAAGTTCCCTCTCTTTCAAGACGAGAAGCAACTCGCTAGTGCCCACAAAAATAAGCAATCAAAGTAAAGCTTATGCTCGAGAAAAAGGAGAAGCCAAAAAGATGGACTAAACAGGATGACTATAAGACATGTACAGCAACGGTCAAAACATCTTCATCAGGCTTACAAATATATTCACTCAACAGACATTTTTGGTGGGTTTTTTTTTTTTTTTTTTTTGGTTTGGGGTGGTTGGGCCGGGGGGTTGTGTGTGATTGCAAGGACAGCTTGAATACCTAACTAAAGACATCATATGCCTGCAGAGGCTTCAACCAGTATCACAGGCAAGTTCAATATAATCGCCAAAATACCAAATTCATGTGAGTATGAAATAAAACAGCATAACCCATATTTACCAAACAGTTCCTATGTTGAGCAGCCTGGACATCAAGAGTATGAATTAAAGTTACCAAATTCGTGTAAGAGTGTGAAATATAAAACAACATAATTTTCGAACAGTTCTATATTGAGTAATCTGGACGGAAAGTACAAAACGAACTCGAGCAAAGCTCAATAGTCAAAATACATATGCAAGTAAAATCCGTATCCAAGAAGGGCCAACAGATAGATAGAATAAAACAATTCAGACCCAATTTCAATGAGATACCTTTTACAATACTCTCCCCCCAATTTACAGACTCTCTCTCTCTCTCCAAATCTTAATAGTCAAAATCCATCTCCAAGAAAGCCAAACAAGAGAGAGATAAAAACTAGTCACACCTGGTTTCTATAGACACCCTCTCTGAAAAAAGGATGTTCACTTCAAAAGGAAAAATATGAGGTGGCCAAACAAATCAAACTGCAAGAAAGTAGTTTGAGCCAAATAGAGCATTTAGAAAATAAAGAAAGAAACACTAAACTTCTCTTCCAACTTGTTTTTGACAACTAACCTCCAATATTTATACTTCAGAAATTAAAGCCTCCCATCCCAAAATTCAAGTTATTTGCCAAAACACTTTTTATAATTTTTCGAAATCTGCTACGCCGGCCTTCACATTCCAACAATATTTGGAAATGCAACCTAAGCCACCCTGACCGCGCAAACGAATTCGACGTCTCATGTAGAACATGAAATATCCAAATAGGTGTCCCACCAACGTGGGCATTCAAGTGTGCAGTTGACGAAGGGACAATAAGGGGAACAATGTTCACTTCCTCCCTTCTCCCCCCCAGTGATCAGTTGTAATGAAGGGACGCTGTGATGGCAGTAAACAGTGAGAGCCCTACTCTCCGCTTCTCTTTCTCTTCCTTCTTCCTATCCCTCATAATTCCTTCTCCCAGTTTCCTACTCTTTGTTCAGTTAGAATTTATTACGGTTGTGAATCAGTTGTGATATTCAATTAAACAATGTGTGTGACCTTGTAAAATTTCTATTTTTTCTTTCCCCGTCTCCATTGATCAGTTAACAAGAAACCATAACCCTGTTCTACTGCACCAGCTGCTCCAAAACAGATCCTTAAAACCCTTCAGCCAAACCTGCCTGTACATTAAAACTCTTATCCAACTCTGTACTTCCAATCCTTATCAAACATGAACAAGAGTATCATTGAAATCCACAGGCCCCCTTTATGGTTGTTTGATCCACCTATCATCTTGAAAACAGCCCCTTATCAACCCAACAATTCTCAACAACAATAACACAAATGCCTCCCAAGATTTCAGACGCATGCGGGAAGAGAAAAGTACGGTTTGTGGTGGGATTAGGGAAGGACTAAAATAGAGGAATAAGGAAAATTAGGAAAAATATAGGAATACGGGCTTCTCACCCACTGAAGCTCACTTATTTTGCACATCGCACGCAAAGATCTAGATTCAAGGCTTCGCACCCAGGAGAACTGCTTTTCCCACTCTATGCTTCGCACATAAAAATTTCAAGAAAACCAATTAGAGTTTCAAAATTTTCGTTAGCTTATTTATTGGTCTCAAAATACAGATATTTATAGATAAACATCATGTGCACTACTCGTGTCCTCTCCTAATCATCAAAGAGCTCTGAAACAAAATCTCCTAATCATAAAAGAACTCCTAAAAGAAATAATAAAAAGAAAAATAGTAAAGAAAAATAGTACTTCTAAATAAATACAATTCAAATTTTCTTCTTTCTTCTACACGAATAGATCTTCCAATAGCTTCTTGAATCTTTAATGTCCTCATCAATTCTCCCCTTGTGAGAGAAAAACTCGTCCACGAATTCTAAAATGTGACATCATGAAACATCTAGAACGTAACTGTGAACTGAAGTTGGCCATGGCTTTGATAGCTATTAACTACAACAAATCTCCATTTTATGAAAGACATCTTAATCAAAAAAACTTAAAAGAAATCATACTCATTAGCACTATCAACATGAAAGACTGATTCAATGATGACTCATTGGACAACAAAGTGACTAACTCTAACGGTAGTGGCATTGGATCACGTGCTGCTTCAGGCTTGAGTTCAAAAGATCAAGCACTACTTCAAGTTCAAGTTTGGACTCAATCAGTGCTATTGGATCAAACTCTGCTTCAGGTTCAAACTTGGGCTCAATCAGCGGATTGAAGAAATCAACTCAAGCTCTAGAGTTGATTCTGATACCAACTCCGGTTCTTCCTCTAGCTAGCCTTGGCTCAAGGTCTGATTTTGGATCTGATTTTGGCTTGGGCATAATTGGCTCCGGATTTGACTTTGGGCTCGGGCATAGTTTGTTCAGACTCTTGAATTTTTCTTGGGCATAACTGATCTAGGATTTGAATTTGCTTCGAGCGTAGTTAGTTTCGGTTATGACTTTGCTCGACACAGTTGGCTTCAGTTTAACCTGTGCTCGCATAAATGGCTTCGGATTTGACCATGCTTAGGTATAACTACCCCCAGATCTAACTTCTTCCAACAATAGTTCCTTAGCGACGTATCTCTTCCGAAAGTTATCTGACCTCCATAAAAAGTTAGATTCAGTGGCTCTTCTTCCCTAAACTATGAATGTCTTCCCTAGAGGCTCTATTCTACATAATAACCGGATGCAGTAGCTTTGTCGGAGGGTTATCTCCCACAAATCTAATGCCTCGAAATGGCTCAAATCGGCTTCAGAATAAGAAATGGCATGAAAACCCATATTTGATGCTAATACTAATTAGGCTCAAACTACAAAGAGCTCAGGTCTAGCCTGTGCCGGTCATATCTAAAGCTTGCAGCTCAATTTTGGATGTGAAGCAAGTCGGGCCCACCCGATTTGGGTTCAAATTGATCCTTGCAGGTCTGCAGAAAGTTGCGGGTCGAGTTGGGTAAAGGACGGGTCGAAATCAAAATTTGAATTGGATTTGGGTCAGAATTGTGCGAGGTTGGGTTGACCTTCTTGTAATCGGAGTTGCACTTGCTCTGCAGACCCAATTCGACTTCGGATCGAGATCATGAAGTCAAAGTCGATGTGAAGTGCTGACAAGTTAATGTCACGTCGGAGTTGGTCGGCAAGAATGTGAGAAGGTCGAGGTTCGTCGTCGTAGTCTACAATTGGAGATGAGCGTTGAGATATGGCTATCAGTGATGGCCGAGATTGGATTCTGAGTTGGAATCAAAGTCGTCAACGATGCGGTCGTCGACGTCGCTGCTGGGATCGGGGATTGAATCGAGGAAGAAGAGGGAGAAGTCAAGGTGAGGTTGTTGGCAAGGGGTTGCATGGGTTTGAGGCCTTGGCGGTGAGTCTTGAAGGTTAAAGTTTGGATTTGAGTTTTGGGGTTGGTGGCGGCTGACGAGCTTCAAGAGAAATTTTGGGTTTTGGGTTAGATGGAGGAAGGAGAAGATGACCAGTAGGTTTTGAATTTTTGGGACATTGCGGGGGAATTTTTTGGAATTTTGAACAATGAAAAACTAGAAGATTTTTGGGAAGAGAAAGAAGAGGAAAGAAATCTAGGGATTTTTTTCAATGAAGCTAAAGAATCTAGGGAAGAGAAAGATAGAAGAAAATATAAATCTAACATTAGAATTTTTTCAAAAAAAACTACGAAAGAGGGAGAAAGAATTCTAAATCTAACTCTAGGGTTTTGAGATTTTTGACGAAGAATTCAAAATTTTAGCTCTGGTACGAAATTTGACGCAGGACAAAAGAGAAAACTAGGGTTTGTGGCAGGATTAGGAAAGAACTAAACTAAGGATTCAGGAAAATTAGGGGAAAAATAGGAATTCGAGCTTCTCATCCCACATCAATCTCCCCACTTTGTACATCGCACAAAAATTATATTTAGGGCCCCACTCTATGACTTTGAGCATAATGATTTCAAGAAAACCAATTAGGGTTTCAAAATTTTCAATAGCTTATTCATTAATCTCAAAGTACAACCATACAAGGATATTTATAGACAAACGTCACATGCAGGATATTTATAGACAAATGTCACATGCAATACTCATGTCCTTCTCCTAATCATAAAAGAACTACTAAAAGAAATCTTCTAATCATGAAAGAACTAAAAGAAATAATAAAAAACTAATAAAAGAAAATACTACTACTCCTAATTAAATACAATTCAGATTTTTCTTCTAATCTGCGCGAATAAATCTTCCAATAGCTTTTGGATCTTCAATGTCCTCATCAATTCCACTCAGACAAATAGCCTAGAAAGAATGCAATTTATATTGGTCATCACCCTGAAGTTTAGCTGACTTCATGCATGGATTGTTACATCAAGCATTCAAGTTCATTTGAGATCTCACAACGAATCAGTACCAAGTTGATCTTATCAAATTCCAATGTAATTTGTGAGTTCTAACTTGGTTTCAAGTTATAATTAATTGATATTTAGTTTTCACTAGGTTGAGATCATATTGCATTGCTTCAGATATCATATCCTTCAATTCTTGAAACCATCTTAGGAATCATATCAATAAATATTAGGATTAGTTTGAAGTTAACTTGCTTGCGTCGCTTTTAGGTTAGAAATTGTCATTCATTGCATCCTCTTGTTCGTTTGACCATATCATCTCTTGTTTGTTTGATCATATCATTTCAGAATAGCTTATATAGCTTGGCACTAGCATCTACAAGTACTGCATCACTTCGTTTCCAGAAGTACTTCCCGTTCGCCCATATATTCCAGTTATGTTCAAGCATTGGACATCATATTTTATTTGGGTTACTATAAACTAAAATCTAGGTATTGGGTCAATTTTTTGTCCAATAGATATAGCACTTACCAGAAATAATTGTGGTGTAAGTATCTGCTCTGGTCTCATAATATAGTCCTATACATGATGTTGTAGAGAGGCATCTTCAAAGTATTTAAATGCACCAAGAAGTCATCTAAGCCAAGTTACTATCATGGTTCACAGTCGCGGTCTCGGCCGCCGACTCGGCGAGCACTGAGACAGATCGGTCTCGGCGACTCGGATCGGTATCGGGCGATACGCGCAAAACACTACATAGAAAGCTCAAAAATTCTGAAAAAAATCACGACAAATCTTAAAAATGTAGACATCCACATTCATGTATCACATGTCCAAAATATATCACCTAGCACACTAAATATAAAGCGAAAGTATAAATACACGCGTCGTCGGTATAAGTATATCAAATACATGCACAATATAGTAATTGCACAAACTACATTCATAAATACATGCTAATGTAGTTATTTTCACATTGAATTGCGATGAAGCACAAAATCGTCATCATAATGTCGAGTCGACCGAGTCAATTCCGATTCTCGGCCGAGTCGGTCTCCTCTGAGTTGAGTCGACCGACTCGTGACTCGGACTCGTCTCGGAGCGGGCCGAGACGGATACGACTCGGCCGACTCGTCTCCGACTCGACCGAGTCTTTGAACCATGATTACTATGAATTAAAATTCTATGATAAAACTGGGAGTACAGATGTTTCACCTTTTAGTTTATAAACTTGAATATGACCAATCAGTTCAAGAAATTCATAAGGTCCATATAATTATCCTCTATGCGTATGTGTACGTGTGTCAATGGTGATAGAAAGCCACAACTATATTCTCTTCTTCTGGTATTATGATCATCTATCCCTGGTCTTTAATCTTCATTCCCTTTCTGAAAATTCTCCTTAAGAGAAGACAAGGGACAGAGGAAAGAATAGAAAGTAATTATGTCTTACTCTTCTTCTCATATCTAAACATCATCAATCTCATGGTTCAAAGTCGTGGTTTCGGCCGCCGACTCGGCGGGCACCGTTCCACATCAGTCGCGGCGTTGCAATTTTGATGTCTACATAGAGGGCTCAAAAAATGCTGAAAAAATCACAATAAAACTTAAAAAAATGTAGACATCAAAATTGACATATAATCCAAAACATATCACCTAGCACACTAAGCATAAAAATAATGCATAAATACATGTGTCGCGGTATTAAAATATCAAAATAAATGCATAATTTAGAAAATTATATGAAATTAATTAAATTTAAATTAACTTCTCTTTTTACAAAAGAAAAGATTAGCTTTACCTTTCTAGTAAAAATTTAAATTACATGAAATTAATAATATAAAATTTTGTCTTGACTCGGTCTCGACTAGGGTGACTCGGCCGAGTCGGCCCCGAGTCTAGTAAAACAATGCAAAATGTTGACTCGTGGAGCGGTCTTAGAACGGAAAGGCCGTTCCAGTTCCGACTCGGCCAACTCGAACCGGAACAGCCGAGTCTTTGAACCATGATCAATCTCCTTCTTTTCTTTTCAATATGCTGGAAACTTTCCCCCTTGCTTCATTCCCATATAATCAGGTGGTGGCTTGTCTTCAAGGAATCTGGACACGGTGTTGGGCGATCAAGATCCCAACTGGTAGAGAGGATCCGACGAGGCGCCACCTTTATGCAACTAAGAAACAAGAAGGGGGCACGGAGGTACCGTGGGCGGTGCTAATGAATGCCCATGTATAATACCCCTTTGAGAATATTGTGAAATATATAAAGAACATGATTCCCCACAGTCAGGATCCTAAACTCAAGTCCCATTGGACCAAACAACAGCTCAATTTTCCTTAAACTAGAAGTACAAATCTTCAATATTGATAATTTCAAGAAAGGAAGCCAAATTTACCAGTGGCAGCAACATAGGGTCTGAAGAGATCAATTGGTATCCCCATCAGATTTAAAAGACCCCTTCTATGCACATTTGGGTCCACAATTTTGACCTCATAACACAGCTCTATCCTCCTACGAAGAGCAGAAAGTTGCTTCTCTTTATAATTTTGTAAGTATGGAAACATGGAATGCCAATATGCAACTCAGAATAACATTAGAAAATTGTTGCTTTAAACCGAATATTATAAATAATAAACGCATGATTCAATCTATATATCCAAATATAATCTGAAAGGAAGACACAAAACCTAAAACTAGTTAGGGCCTATTTGACTTTGGAGGTTACTAAAATATAAATACCTCAACCCTCACTTCAACTTCAGAGTTTTAGTGTAGTGGTAGGGACTTTAATATGATATCAGAGCAACCCAGATTCAATTCTCACCGGGAGCACATTAAAAAGAGAATTTAAAATTAAAAAAATACCGCTATCATGAAAGCCCAGGTTTCGGCCCATTAAAAGGCGCTCGACCTGCGAAGCGTGTTAAAATATAAATATCTCAACCCTCACCTCAATTTCAGAGTTTTAGTGTAGTGACAAGACTTTAATAGAGGTCAAGTTTTCTAAACTATAGTTTTGTTGAGTTAAGGCTTGAAACTCCAAAAAGCAAACTTGATGTCCGTTAGGCTATTGTTCATAGTTTACTAAACCATACTTAGCTACCTTCAAAAAAAAAAAATTCCATAATTGTGGTTTTAAGAAATCCAATCATATCGGATTTTTCTTTAACTCCAAAAATTGTTTCATTGTTTGGCTAGTGAAACTATAGTATAGAAAACTACAACTAGAGTTTTACAAACTATAGTTTGCGAATGTCTGACTACAAGTTGAAATAAGCTACAGTTTAGAAAACCTGCAAGCCAAATATACCATAATATGAGGGGCCTCAAAAAATGTGGTCATATAACCAATGGCAGAAGTCTCCATTCTATTTTTTTCTCTTTCTCAGGAAGAAGTGGATGTGAGCATCTTTAATCTTTTGTATTTCCCACAGCAATGATGAAATGTTTTTTTTTTTTAATTTTCACAAAAACTGTAGCCCAATCTTGAATTGGGACCTCCCATAACCCAACCCAACCCCTTTACCCCAAGCATGCTTCAATGGCTTGCAACAATTAAAATAAAATTAAATCAAGGAAGAAGAAAAGGAAGAAAGAAGAAGAATAAGAGAATAGCTGATAAAAAGAAGATAGAAAGAGTAAAAAAAGAAAAGAAATAAGCAAGATCGACTTGGCCAATTTACATTGAGGCAAGGCATGGCTCACTGTTAAAGGGATGGGGTCCCAAAAGGGAAATCTCGGCTTTGTCGCATCTATAGTCTTTGTTCCAAAAAAGAACTTGGCCTAATCTACAAGTTACTGGTGTACAATTCTTCCCCTTGTCTTTTTTCACCTTTATATGTTATTTTTAATTTACGATCTTCAAATTAATTTTATATTTCAAGGAATCATAAAAATTAAAAAAGGGAATATATAATTGATCAAGACAGTTGAAACTGTATTTCATGATCATTTAAAGAATAATTAAGTTTGAGTTGCTTGATTTTTTCTAATTTATTGGATGTTAAAAGTGAACGATAAAGCATGTCCGTTGTTTTGTGTACTAATACAATCTTAGATGTTTCTTCTACACAATAACTTCTATATTAAAACTGTTTATCCCCTCGTTAAAAATTGAAATATGATGGACCTGCCAATAAATTTTAAACCACTAAAAGAAAGAAAAGAAAAAGGAGAAGAATACATGGTCAGGGGTTGGTATACATCAACGAACCCCATTTACTTCCCACTAAAGCCTAATAACTCAACCCCATGGTTTCAAATATCAGCCAATTCTGATATACGTCAGCAATATCGTATCAGGTTTTGAATACCCGATATAATATTAACCCCGTAATATAGGCCGATATTGAGGCTGATATTGCCGATAAGTGCAATATTGCCATATTGATGTCTGATATTGACACAAATCAATACTAAAAACCATTGACCGATACCAATTCCAATACCAAGAATTTAAACCAGGATCAGCCCAGTGCAAATAATTAATTTTACACTACTAAGCAGAGCAGAACATAACAACCTTAAGGTAATCTGTCAGAAATTTGCAAAGAAAATAGATCCAAAATATCATTCACTCAAAAATTCCAAAAAGATTACTTTTCCTGTGCTATTCGTTTTAGTAACCAGTGCTTTAAAAAGAGAGCACAAGGAATTCAAGACATACGGAGAGTGCAGCTGTAGCATTGCCTCTGAGAAGGTGCTGTGCTTGCCCCATAACCGTTCGTAACGTATCAGGTGTCGGCAAACCTCTTGCAACAAAGTATGGACTTTCGGTTTGCGAAGGATCATGAAGATTAGTAGTAGGCGATGAATAGGAACCTTCATGATTAAAAATTATGAAAAAACAGTGTTAACCAATAATCTTTCAAAACCATTGATGTTAACAAACTTACCCCCATATTGCAACACCTGCTCCATGCGACTGATGAATTCAGAAAGGATCGTCAAAGAATCTGGTATAGTCTAAAATGAAAAGTTAGAGAATAAGTAATATGCCAAAGAAAGACCCGTATAAACAAATCATAACACAAAAATGTTGTTACAGAGAGTCCTACCATGTGCCGAGATGGAAACCCACTTGATGGAAATTGTGGAATCTGATGGAGAGATTGAAACTGCTGGTTGAGGAATGTAAAACCAGGTGATGATGGAATCCCTGATACTGGACTTCCACTAGCATTCTGGCTTCTTTCTGCTTCAGCATTTGAAGGGGCCTGATTGGACTACAAAGGCAATTAAGTACAGGAAATTTTATTACCTATGTACAATTAAACACAACTAGCTAAAACGTTACTCACTGCAGTAGCAGGTGGTGTTCTACTTGGACCAGCAGTCCCAACTCCCAGAGAATTCAGAACGGACCCAACAAGCTGCAAAGATATCAATGAGGGAACAACATATTCCAGAGTTTGATTCAATTTTCAAAGTTAAATAACTACAGTTGTTGGGGAATATACCTGACCAATGTCAGCTATCATACTGTCCCCTTGATCTGCAACATTAACAGTCCCAAGAAGCACACCATGTGAAGCACCAACGCGGTAACGAGGTACACCAGATGTAGAATCACTTTCTACAGAGCACAAAGTACGTTTATAAGATTTTAAGAAGAAAAAGAATGTGTTTTACCCGACGATTCTAGCAAAAGTGGATTCCAGTTAAAAAGAATGTCATATGTTCAAAATATGTTTGAACTTCCCCTCAGGCTTATAAGCTAAATGCAATTTCATATAACAAAGCTTATACATTTCTCCTCGCTTACATGCTCACAGTGCAAGTGGTTTTCTTTTTTAGATGTTATTGTGTGTGCGCATGCGCGCGTAGGCCAATAGGTTGATAATAGCATATCTTATATACTCTCTCTCGCCCCCCCCCCCCCCCCCCCTCTCCTCTCTCTCAAAATAATGGTGGTGTTATGGTTGTGATACTGATGAACCCATTGTCTGCTATTTTGAGCTCCTGGGATGATCTGCTAGATTTCACTGGGAAAAAAAATGATTTGCAATAGCACCATGATAACATAAGTTCCTTACCAATCGAGTCCTTGTTCAGCAATTGCTTCCAGATTAGGGTTCGTAATGGCCCAGGCCAGCCCAGCCCGAAAACGTTTTAGTATATGGATAATCAAAAGAGGACTCCGGGCCATATGGCACGTGGGCTGGCCTAGTAGCCAATGGACTAGCACATGGGGCGTGTAGGTCTAGACCCATTAAGTACTCTGAGTCGTGTCGAGGCCTAAATGTTTTTACATGAGTCATGTTCATGGTTCAAAGACTCGGCCGTTCCGAGTCGGAACCAGAACGGCCTTTCCGTTCCGAGACCGTTCCACGGGTCAACATTTTGCATTGTTTTACAAGACTCGGGGCCGACTCAGACGAGGCACCCGAGTCGGTGCCTCGTCTCGAGTCAAGACAAAATTTTATATTATTAATTTCATGTAATTTAAATTTTTACTAGAAAGATAAAGCTAATCTTTACTTTTGTAAAAAGAGAAGTTAATTTAATTTAATTAATTTTATATAATTTACTAAATTATGCATTTATTTTGATATTTTAATACCGCAACGATGTATTTATGCATTATCTTCATGTTTAGTATACTAGGTGATATGTTTTGGACAAGTTATGTGTCAATTTTGATGTCTACATTATTTTAAGTTTTGTTGTGATTTTTCAGCATTTTTGAGCCCTCTATGTAGCAATTCGCGCGTCTCTCCCAAGTCGAGGCCGCGACGCAGTGACCAATGTGGAATGGTGTCCACCAAGTCGGCAGCCGAGACCGCGACTTTGAACCATGGTCGTGTTGAGGCTTGACTAGGCACAGCAGGACATGGCTCATTACCTAACTACTCCAAATATTAGCATCAAGCCCAGTAATTCAACATAATTGACCCAGCCGCTTGATACTCTTCAGCATACAGGTCAATATAGGATCGATAGCTAGTATGTGAACTTTTCATCACAACTTAAAGCACAACTTGACAGCCAAACCTAATGGTAAATGGTAGTGCTCAACAACTCAATCCTTATAGTAAACAGCTTGAGTTTGTTATGTATTAAGTCCACATTTTCTATATTTCTATTTAACACATCAACTTATCAAGATACCTAAAGAATGTTACAAGAGTTTGCAGACAGTTAAATATAAGTAGACGCTTCCCTTATTTATGGTCAATGTTGCTATCCCAAAGAAGCATAGAAGACCGTGAAAAGCAAAAAAGGATGGTAGAAAAGTCATTGTATAGACAGTAAGCTTGTTTTGTATACATAACTTCATAACTAAAACCAGTATCAGAATGAATATAACTACAAAGTGTGAATGGGGGAAATATAATGTATAAACCTAAGTCATAGGACAGAAATCAAGATGAACTAGTGGAGTTGTTCAAGATTTTGCCCAGCGGAGAAAGAAACTCAACTATCAGACAACTAAATCCAAATGATGAGACTGAAATAACTGATTCATCGGACCCACAATAACCTTTCATGCATATTACCAAATCATCCAAAAAAATGTGATGATGGACTATAGTACGAGAAAGAAATGATCATCTTCTTTTTTTTTCCCCCGAAATGACTTATTATTCATCATCAGAGATTATGGAACTTAACTATTGCTAATAAATCCAACTTCAACCGACTTTGAATCATAGAATGCATCCATGCCATTAGATAATTTAGATTTGAAATGTTAATTAACATGGAGTGGCATATTAAGCAAACATTTCACATTCTGTAAGTCTGGAGTTCAAGTCCTTAATCAGATGCATTAAACTGAAGACAAGTAGCCATCAACAGAACAATCACATAGATTATCTTTTGCTCTTCGGAAAGTCTGACCTTTGGCATCTCATTCAAGACCAGCCAGATGATATGGCGCCAACTAAACGAATATTGGAACAATTTTTTTCGCTTCACCTAACGCAATGTGTATGCACAATATAAGCGGATAGAACAGAGCAGTATGTTGAGGACATGCTTACAGCAGATTGGAGTATAAATAGAACTACAGATACTTTCATAGTTCTTCTGTTGCTTATAACATGATATTCTGGGGAACTGACAAGTTGTCATATTCAAGACATGTTTTCTGTTGCAAGTGCCAAAGACCCAACTTGACAGTTTAAGCATCTTGTGGTCAACAGTTGGCCATATTCAGTCTACTCAAAAACTGACTTGGTTAAGAGTTAATAAGATTGCACATTGTTCAAAATAACTAGCTTCGAAGCCCAATAAAGCGGGAATCATAGCATTCGGTGAGGTCTGCGCCACGCAGCACTAGAAAAAAGTGCAAATACAACGAAGCATACCCTACGATACGCAGACGCATAGCGTAACGTAGTGACGCTACGTTACTTAAAAAAATGACCAAGCTATCTCGCTGGGTATCGAGATCCCCCCAAATCTCTCACTTTCTCAAGGCCATCTCAACTCTTTGGCTGCGCTTACTCTCCCCAGCCAAAATCGAACGGCAAGAAAACTCAGCGAGGCCTCGGTGATGATAACGAGTACTCATGAACAAGATTTGGTGACGGTGAGCCCTAATCGATCTCGATCTGACAACGGCGGCCTGGACCTGACAATGACAAGGTTGATTCACTCGATTGACAATGACGATGAGTTCAATGACAATGAGCAAGACCTGTAGCTCCGACGAGCACCAATCGAGCTCGATTGGTGAGTATGACTCCAATTGAAGACTTCTCTGGTGGCTGTAAGCTCGATTTGCTGATAAAGACGGTGAGTTCTTTTCCTTTCTTTGAAGAATTTTCGGGCTCGATTTGGTGAGTACAACTCCAGTTGAAGACTTCTTTTGTGGCAGTGAGCACGATTTGGTGATGAAGATGGTGAGTTCTTTTCTTTCTTCTGTTTTTTCCCCCTTTTTATCTCTTCATTTGGTTGAACTTTGAAGTTTGAAGTCTTGGGACTCTGGCTACTATTTATTAGTGATTTGATTATATATGGATTGTTGAATGTGAAAACTGAACTTAGGTTAGTGGTTGTGGTTTTTTTTACTATTTATTAGTGAATTGGTGGTTGCGGGGATTATTATTGTTTACAGTGATTCAGTAAATACTGAATAGTGACCGGGGTTTTTTTTATTAGAATTTAGATTGTCCTTAAATTTGAAACAGTAGCTTATAAAACAAATCAAATGTTATTGATTGTGGCTTTTTAAGTTGTTTGTGTACTTTGTAGAATCATGTCTAAAAAACAAGATCTGGCAAAATAATGGGGAATTTGGAAGGACGATGAACCATCTCAATATTGTTGTTGGAAGTTTTGCAACCATCAGATAACGGGAGTGACTAGATTGAGGCATCATTTCGCTAGAACCAGATAAAGTGCCGAAAATGTTTGTTTGTTCCTTCGGAAGTTAAGAAAGCTCAGTGTTTTAAAAATTGGTTTCATTATTTGTGCGGTCCAACACTGAATAATGATTAATCGGATTAATCGAGGATTGATCAGAGATTAATCAAAATTGAATGTTTTAATATATTTAATTATATTTATACACAACTACATATAAATATATACAGTTAATTGTTGAAAATAACTAAATATTATACAAAACAGTATCTAGATGTGAAGTTTTAAACCATGATATTGATGAACAACAAGACAATATGAATAAAAAGTAAAAAAAAAAAGAAGAGAACTTATCTCTTCGCATTAATAATCTAATATTTCAAATTTTGTGACATAAATATAAATCAAAGAACTAAAATAAGATAAATAAAAAAATTAGTCAATTTATCAATGAAAATAATGAGCTTTAAAGAATGACGGAGAAAGATTGCTAAACAAGTTAATTTGAAAAATTATAAAAAAAAAAACAAACATAAGTATCACTTTATGCAAACTATGCAATAATAAAATATCATAATTCATCTACTATTTAATAAATAACAGATTAATCTGATGCTTAATCGTTTTGGACCCGATTAAGCCCCCGATTAATCGTTTTGGACCCGATTAAGCGCGCAAGCGCATAATCAAAGCTCTGAATGTAATATTACACAGGCTGCCAACGATTAGGATTAATCAGTAGATTAATCCGATTTTTAAAACAGTGAGAAAGCATGTGTGAAAGCTTTGAAGGGCATGGAGATTGAGAATGCAAAGAACGCGACACTTCATTGTGAAATTGGAAGAATAGGAGAGGCACAAGATGACATAAGTCAAGAATTGCAAAGTCGACATGCAAGCTGATAAAATAGCTTAGAGATTGGGGAGAGAGATGAGATCTAGGCTTAATACTCTAGTCTATATATAATAACAAATATGAATACATCTAGTCTCACAGGCAATATTGTTAACACTTTAAAAAGACAAGATTCTGACTGGCCTGAACAAAGTCTAAACTTGTTGACATTTACAAAAGACAAGTGACAGACAAGCTGACGACCAGTTTTTACCTATCTCCGAGGGACAAAGCAGCAACTTGGACTTTACTGATCTAGTGAAGCAGACAGTGAGCCCAGATTGTCTCTGAACAGACCTAAGCAGGTCTAAAATGCTAAGATAGCTCAACACTTAGCATCGCATGAGCCCAAGGGGATAGCCTCGCCTGAGAGGCTAAGTTTGTCCAACTTCGCCTTGAAGCCGTTCAAAGCTCTATCGGAGAGCTAACTTACAGCTTCGTCTGAAATGCTCAGTTAACTCCGCAGAGAGTTAGATTCGCTCGAAGTCACACGCAACCGCGCAGAAGGATGTTCGGTAGCTTCGCCACAGATGTTATCCAGCTCCGCTGAAGAGCTTTCTTCTAACTTCGCCAGATACTTCTTCCAGTTCCGCTGCGAGCTCGACGCGGCAGCTCCGCTGCTAGTCTGTCATGGTCAACCTTTGACCAATTAAATCTCCAGATGAGATCAAATTAATTCAAGATCAGATCAAATCTAATCAAGATCAAATCTTAGTAGTTGTTTACCGTAATCTCTTGACCCTCCTAAAACAAGTAAGAAGATCAGGGGAGATCTTTCAATTATTTGAAAGAATCAAAACAGATCAGAAAATCGACGCTACCTGCTACTTCTACCTTCACAGAAGCTGATTCTAGCCTCGCAGCAAGGCTACTTTCCAGATTTAAACAGATTAACTCAATCTGTTTTCGGATTTTCAAGGGACAATTATACCCCTGCTCTCCTTATAAATAGCCCACCAGAGGCACGGCACGAAAAGAGGCGCAAAAACACACGCACAGAGAGAGAGACGGCTAAACAGATATTTATTCTCTTGCTTCCAAGAATTCAGAGAATTCAGAGAACTGCTTCTCCAATCAAGGTGCTGATACCCTAAGATCTTCCTCTCAAGGAATCTCCGGAACCAGGCGAGAAGGAATTCCCAAGCGGAGGCAGTTTGAGAAGTAAAAAGAGGGTTCTACCAACCTTCTGTTCTCCGATTCCCCGAACCAGGCGAGAAGGGAATCCCATCAATCGCATCGTCAAAGGGACAAAGTGATCGCGCGCTGACCAGACTCCTATCAGCACACTTCTCCAGAATCTCAGAGGAGATCTACTTGTAATCTTTTTTAGAATACTTGTAATTTAGCTCCTCGACCCTTTTTTTTGTAAGTTTTCCCCTTTGCTAAATCTATGGAAAACAAGATGGCGACTCCGCTGGGGAGTGATTTCTCCACTGTTGTCGCAATGCGACGAACAGACCTTCGGGTCTATCTCTGAATTCAAGGAAGCCGGTGTGGCCAGAGCCCCTCTGGCTAAGTCTTCAAAGCAAGTCTCTGCGGAGACAAATGAGGCTCTTTGCGAGCCTACCACGGTCCTCTGGCGCAACAAGGAAGCAGGCCCGCAATGCAAGGGTCAGAATCTTCAGCCTGTCACCTTCGAAAACCTAGTCGTTCACTTCGACTAAGGAAAATTCGAAGAACTCTCTGGGGTGGTCCAATGCTTCGTGCACGGAAGCATAGAAAGGTCTCCATGGCCAAGGATTCGGAGCAGAAACCGGAAGCAGAATTCTTCCAACACCCCTCAGCCTCGTGTGTGGCTAGTCAGGTTTCCTGCGAACCTAGGTCTCCTTTTTCAAAGCAGATGTGGAGACCAAAGCAGAAGGCTCTGTATGAAACCTCAGGCGTAGATACGTCACAAGCCCGTCTCTCTCAAAAAGGCAAGATGCCTGCCTGTTTCGTCAAGACTGTCAGCCACGAAGTCACGACGACCATGCCTTCACCTAATTTAGGGGCAGTAACTCCTTGCGCCAGCCTCGTTCTCATGAGCGAAGCTACTGTACCTCAGGGCACGCATGATGTTCATAGCCGAGAAGTTCGAACCAAAGCACCACAGTGTGCTTCGTTCCCCAGTTCTTCAAGTACTAAGCTCGCTCTTCGCAGCGAAGCTAAGGGATTGTCCCTAAGTACTGATAGCGGTTCTTATGCAGCTTCAGGGCCCAAGGGCATTTCCAAAGCTTTTAGCCGCAAATTGAGAACCAAGGCACTATCTAGGGCTAATCACCTTCGTAGCAACATAGCGAATAAAGCACCACAGCATGCCTCGCTCCCCAGTCCATCAAGCGCTAAGCTCGCCCTTCACAGCGGAGCTAAGGGATCGTCCCTAAGTGTTGACAGCGGTGCTTATGCAGCTTCAGCACCCAAGGACATTCCCAAGGTTCTTAGCCGCGAAGCTAGAGCTAAAGTACTATTTAGTGGCTAATTATCTCCGCGGTGATAAAAAGAGCAGGACGTTCGTCCGAATGGCAATCCAACAGAGCCTATGCACTGGATCGTTTAGACCTACTGGGTCTGACTTGCGGGAATTCCTGACAAGTAAACGGAAGTCAGAATCTTTCCAAACTTCCCCCTCCCGTTGTCAACAATTGGGATGTCAGTTGGTGACACTCCACTCGGTCCATTGC
>JAVJIF010006770.1:0-41833 GCA_038442645.1 Agave tequilana
AATACCTATTTGTACCAGCTTAGATTCCTTTTTAGGAGATGGGGCCCATTTGCATTTCATTCGGTTGGGCTCGACTCAAACCCATTGACTCATGGTCGAGGCCGTGTTTGGGATTAGATCCGGGTCGCCCAAAATTCCTCTATTTTATTGACCGTCTCACTTTTCTCATGGCTTAAAACTCAAAAGGAACCAGATCCTGTGCGCTCTCTCTCTGTGACCATGGAAGATCTCTGGGCCGCACTCAGCGATCACGTGGATCTCGTCTCCGAACTCTTCGAGAAATTCTCCGCTGAACTTCGCAGCGGATTTGCTCCCGCCGTCGACAACTTCATCGGTTTCTTCCACGCCATCGATTGGAGGGTCAGCGCTTTTTCTCCTCTCTCTCTCTCGCTCAGTCATTTTCTTCTCAAAATCTATTTTAAACCCTAACTTTACTGCCAAATCTTTACTCCCTCACGGTTGTTATCGCATTGCCTTTGGTCGCAATGTTGAATTTAAGATCCGAGCATTTTCTGTCTTGATTTGAACGAAGATGGAGAGACGAGTGATCTTTCCCTTATTACTCACTTTGTGGCATTTGGGATCTTGAATGGTTGAATGCTTTTGACGCCTTTAGCGATTTTGTACTGTGTTGTTCAGATCTCTGATTACTGCTGTTTTTATTGTTGTTCTCGTCTTATTTTTTGTGGATGTTGGAATTTTGTTTTGAGGTTTTAGTTTTAATGCGGAATAGTTAAGGAATTTACAGCTGTGTGTTCAAGGGCTTCTTTCCTTTAAAAAATAGGGAAGAGGCCATTTAGTATAAGTATCAAGGGTTTCATTGCTTGGATGAAGTTTTAAGCAATTGGAATAGGGCATACTAGATTTTTGATGGGGAAGGGACAATAATGAGGGGGGAAATATAACACTTGAGAGATCTGCTTAAGCTAGCAACAATTAGTTGTGGCCTCTATTATTAACTACTATGCAAGGTTTGATATCTCTGTATTCGTATCATTTGTGGGTTTTGGTATAAGAATTTGTAATACTTGACATTATTGGCTGTCTCGTCTCTCGGTCGTATTGGCGATATCGGTATTTCTCGATTCATCAATGATTTTGATATCGGCTCTACATATCGAGTATTTTGGTGATATTTTGATGCAGGCTCAATTCCAAAGCTGCTACAGTGCATTCTTGGGGTGCTACAATATACTTGGATACTCAGATACACAGTAGTGGGATCTGTTGGAGCCAGGCCGGAAAGAAAGCGTTTAGTTTGAGTTAGGGAAACGGGTTTCGGGTCGGGTTGTGGGCAGTTCAGGAAAACCAACCTGCAAGACTGAACCCGATACCAACGGCATATTCTTTGTGTGCTCGCTAAGGGGGGAGTTAGTTAAAAGGCCAGTGATGTGTATTTTCTTCTTCTTTTTTCAGCTTGAATTCTGTAAATACTCTTTTTGAGCTCTGTAAGAGAGACTGGGCACTCTCTAATTTGCCTCAATCTTCTATCAAACCCTATTCCCCAATTTGGATTGCAAGTTCTCCTTGATTTCGTTTTGTTTTCAGGTTGAGATGGCGCCCAAGAACAGACACCGCTTCACTCTAGCGATCGTCGAGGCGGCATCGGCATCATATTTCAAACCATGCTATTATGTTGATTATGGGAAGCTTAGGTTGGTGCAACTTAATATTAAGGACAATCAAGAGACTTATCGAGGTTTTAGAATCACATTGGTCAAACTATGACATTATTGATTTCCATTGTAGTACTTGACACTCTTGATTTAAGGTGTCTAGTGTAAAAAATTAGCAATACTTTTGCTAATTTTGTAGTGTTTTGGTGCTTGCACTATATAATCACGTTCTTATACAAATATTTGAGGATATAGCTTTATAATTCTCTAGGAACAATTTTTCATTTGTTCTGAGTTACCAGACTACATGGTGGACCACCCTTTTGAATGATCCACACCATCATCTTCATCTACATCTCATGAAACTTACGTGAACAAAAAGTTGTGTTCTCAAGGCGTCTCTACCTCTCTAACCAATTGTTGAAAAATGAGTAAGTGTTTAATATAGAATGAGAGGGCCCTTTTGATGAACACGTTAGAAGTCTTCAAAATTCATAATCTTTTGTCTACATATAATTCATGATATAGATCAAGATTAATGGTGTGGATCATCCATAGAGGTGGCTCAACATGTGATTTAATAGGTGAGAATAAACTTTTAGTTTGTTCCTAAGGAATTGTAAAGTAGTACCAAATATGTAAGTGCGGATGTATTTTGCAATGTTAATTTGTTTTCTAAGATTATCGTCTATCTGCTTGTTTGTTTATATACTTGTATAACATGCTTGACATTGTTATATCCATGTCTGTCATTCGTAGGATAATAGTAGAGGGTCACTCCCAGGGACGGAGCCAAGATTCTAAGTTTGGGGGTCTATGAGAATTTACATTTACATTATTTTCTTCTCTTTTAAATTAAAGAGCAGACGACTCACAAAAATTGAGTAAAATTTATACTTGCTCAAGAGCTTACATTCAGTTAAATTATAATTATTTTTGCTCTAAAAAAATCTTATAAGTTGTAATGATCTACACAATTTTTTAGGTTCAAAATAATAATATATAATTCAGACACAAGGTTAATTTGAATGGTGATAGTACAGTGAAAATAGTTAAACAAATTAAAGAGAAATCAACTATATATACCAATTATTTCTTCGTTTTCTGCCTTTTATATTGTGTGGTGGAGATTTTTCGCCACAAACTATTGGATGGTCGATCCACACTACAAGGAGCAGGGAGATTAGAGTGTGATTTGCAAGTATGAGAGAATAATGCGCAACATAGATAAAGAGACAAAATTTTACGTGAAAACTCAAATCGGAAAAAATCACGGGGAGGAGAGGAAATCCATTATAATCTGGTGAAGTATAAGAATTATAGGGATTCTCTGTGCCAGGCTTAGTGTTGGGATTCTTAGGCCAAGGTCCAAGAAAAAAGACCCCCTTCTTATATTTAAGCTCCGTTTGATCTGCGTGCTTGGGGCGGATGATACGAGCATGATCTTCATAGCAGCATGACTTGCGCGTGTGATTGGTTGTAACGGTTGTGACTACTGGCGTTTGATTATTGGGATTGCATGCTGAGAAATCTGCCTCCTCCATAATTACCCAGACTGGAGGGCATTGACACGTTATGCACGCGAGGGATGATTGAATTGTGTATCTGTAGGTGTAGTTCAGGGGTGATCTGTTGCCGTTGTAGACGGAGGCGGAGACCATGGGTGATCTGTTGTCGTTGTCATCTGATGGCGGAGATCAGAGATGGTCTGCTGCTGTCGGTCTTGTGCCAAGCTGATATCTCTGAATGGAGAGGCTCCGGGATGACTGACAGCATCAGAGATACTAGGATGGAAGTGTCCTCGGGACGAAAAGTAGCTTCTGGAGTGTCTACGGAGTGGCGAAGGCTTTTGAGTGCTTGGACACGTGGCATCATCCTATGACGGTCATATTTGATCACTACAGATGCCCCCCGCTCTTCCGCTTGTCGAATCTTGCTGGAGAGAAGCGGGAGAGCGAAGTCTGTGAAAATTTCTCTGATGCCTTTGGCTTGGTTTAATATTTATGGGAAGAGGGAGCAGTGTTCTAAAAATCGGTTTCATTATTCGTGCGGTCCAACACTGAATAATAATTAATTGGATTAATCAAGATTAATCAGGGATTAACCATTTTTGAATATTTTAATATATTTAATTATATTATACAAGACAATATCTAAATGTGAAGTTATAAATCATGATATGATGAACAACAAGACAATATAAATAAATAGTTAAAAAAATTTAGAGAACTTATCTCTTCACATTAGTAATCCAAGATTTCAAATTTTGCAATATAAATTATAAATCAAAGAACTTACCTGCAAAATAAGATAAATAAAAAATAGTCAATTTATCAATCAAAATAATGAGCTTTAAAGAATGATAGAGAAAGATTGCTAAATAAGTTAATTTGAAAAATAATCAAAAATAATAAAATATCAGTATCACTTTATGTAAATATACAATAATAAAATATGATAATTAATCTACTATTTAATAAATAACAGTTCATCTACTATTTAATAAAAGATAGTTATCAAATCATCGACATCATATATAACTACCTAGTGATCCAACATACACAAAGTGATAAATTTTTCAAATAAAAAACATATGAAATGCCTAAATAATTAATCGGATTAATCTGGGATTAATCGAATTAATCGGGCATTAATCGGGGATTAATCGTTATGGACCCGATTAATCGTCTGGGCACATAATCAGAGCGCTTAATATAATATTAAGCGGGCTACTAATGAATAAGATTAATCGGCCTATTAATCTGATTTTTAGAACACTGAGAGGGAGATCGGGACTATTTATGTGAATATCCAGGATTGAGGTGGTGATCGTGCTGCTGAATGACAATGGGCATCTCTTCGGATCTCGGCGCCATGATGGCTGAGATCGTGGGGAAGCAACAATTGATATCGTGTCTCTCTGGTCGACCGAAATTCTCGGGGTGCAAACCGTCCTTTCAGAAATCGAGAATTTGAATGGGGGACAATTTGACTCCTCCTCCATCTATAAATAGACTGGATTATTCATGTGGAAGTAACCTCTGCCATTTTTTCTGTAAAACCTGCTTTAGAGCTCTTCTCCTGTTGTCTTGTTGAGTCATCATGTGCTCTTCTTTACTCTTTGTTAAATGAAGAAAGGAAAGGTGGAGAAGATGGTGGTTGAGCTCCCGCTGTTTGGGAGTCTTTTTGGCGCAAAACATCAGTATTCGTGATGAGCCTGTCAAAAAGCATCAATCTTCATGACAAGGCTCCGTCGCCGGGGATGATTGCTTGGTGGCCCGCTTCGATTGGAGCTGATAATCTGATTCTGAGTCGCCCAATTTTTAGAGGGTGAGGATCGTTCTAAAAATCTGACTCTCCCTCTATATAGGGCGTATGAGGAAGAAAGAGGTGGAGCACGTTGATCGGGTGTGCAGGGAAATCACCTTTCACCCCGGAGCCTGATCTTCTTTCTTAGGGCACTGCAGCGGAGAGAGATGTTTTTTCTTTTCTGGTGTATCCTGCTGGAGTTCATCTGGCCAGACGTTGTTGACTCGCTTCTGGAGGGCTTCTTCGAGATCGTCGCAGCAGGTGGTGTTCGTCTGGCTTCCTTGGAGGAGACTACCTACTTCAGGAACTGCTGCAAAGATGAAGACTACCCCTGAAAGATATTCGCCTATGAATAAATCTTAGTTGCTCCTGTATCAGGAGTCTGTAAATGGTGGAAGGACAGGTTCCCGGACCTCCTGTATTTCTTTTCAAAAAGTAAACACTGGGATGTAAAACATTTCACGCATTCCACTTGTCACATGTAATGACATAATGAATTTTAATGAAATGTAATTGCATGTTATTTTGTAACGAAAATGAATAAGCTGTTTAGATCTTGCCTGATTTGTATTGTGGAATGATCATACCCCTTTGGAGGCCTAACTTCCGGATGGCAAGAATGTAATGTGTTTGCGTTACCATCTCCGGATGGTATCTCCGAGCAAGCAGATTACGATCTCTGAGTGAATTGAGAACCTCAGTCGTGGAGATGAACTGTACCATTAGGGCTGATCTCCGAGTAAAGTAAGGACTTCAGTCGTGAAACTTCAACTGGAGCGTGAGGCGCTGGTCTCCGAGTGAAGTGTGGACTTCAGTCGCGGAGCTGAACTAGGCCATGAGGCACTGGTCTTCTAAGTGAAGTGTGAACTTCAGTCACGGAGCTGAACCGGGTCGTGAGGGCTGGTCTTTGAGAACTGAACCGGGCTGTGAGGCGCTGATCTCCGAGTGAAGTGTGGACTTCAGTCGCAGAGCTGAACTGGGCCATGAGGCGCTGGTCTCCGAGTGAAGTGTGGACTTCAATCGTGGAGCTGAACTGGGCCGTGAGGCACTGGTGTTTGTGTTGTTGTTCTCGAGTGGGGGCTTCCCTCCTCGGAACACACAAATATAAGATATCATGTGAAGAGACTGGGACTGGGTAGGCGGTTGCTCACCGGGGACAGTTGCTCAATTAAGGTTGAGCCTTTGGAATCCAGAGATAGGTGTTTGGGCTCTCAAGTGGGGCTTCCCTCCTCGGAGCACGCACAAGTGGCAGTTGTCGAATCAGGGATGAACCTTCCGGATGGTAGCTGCCCGGTTAGGGATGAGCCACAGAGGTGGGTGTTTGCACTACGTCTCTCAAGTGAGGGCTTCCCTCGGAGCATATAGATAAATCAGTAATAACTCAATTGGAGATGAACCTTCCTGACGGTAATTGCTCGATTGGGAATGAGCCATGGCGGTTGCCCGGTGGGGATGAACCTTCCGGACGGTAGACCGGGGATGAGTTGAGAGGGTGACAGTTGCCTGATTAGAAATGAGCCTTCCGGAGGGCGGTTGCCCAATCAAAGAGGAGCCTGAGAACGCCCTGAGGCGGAGGGTTGTGGTATCATTCTCAAGTGGGGCCTTCCCTCCTTGGAACACACAAATAAAGAATTAATGCAGACGATTAATTGAATAGGGATGAGTCAGAGTGATACTGAAAGTGAATGCTTGTATTACTGTTCTCGAATGGGACTTTCCTCGGAACACACCAATAGAAACTTCCGGGGAATGCGCTCGTGAGCTAGCCGCATCGGGCCGGTGAGTGGATTGATAGGTCCTGTGAAGAACGTAGAGAGCCGAGAGCCGAACATTGATGTTGGATCCCAAGTGGGGGAATCTCTCCTCGGATAAGGTCTCGACTTTGGAAAGAAGAATTTGTAGGCTGAGCAGGTTTCTCGGATCCTGAGAAGGATGTAGGGAAGCCATTAAGAATTGGAATGTACTTTTATTGGATGATTTTAATAAAGTATATAAAAATTGAACGAGATACGGGGAACTTTTATCTGTTAAAGAAACTTCCTCTGCTCTTTATGTGTGGGGCTGATGCTAGTACACCGCCCTATATTGTGTGACCACGTGCTCTGGTTGATTCAGAGATGAGGTCTCGCGATGTCTTTCTGCTTCGGAGGCTCCAGGTGTGAGGACGTACTCTCAGAGATAGCCTTGCTGGACTAAGTCTTCGAGGTACTTGCGGAGAGATCGACATTAGGTAGTTCGATGTCTCAGGCGATTGTGGAAAAATCAGTAATCCTTCGTTTCAGACGAGAGGGATTATGTGGCTTCGGTTTTGGACACTTCACCCTAGTTGACCCTTGATGGCTTCAAAGACGTCCTGGATTTAGAGCTTCAACGGAGTGAAGCTGTCATCCACCCGGTAAGCTCGGAATGGGCTCTGCTGAGGGTTTGAGAATGGTTGCTTCTTGAAAGCGCCTTGCACGCGACCCTGATTGTTGACAGAAGGGTCTTCGTGTTGCAGCTTTGGTTTTGCTCTGTCGTCGTCGCGATTGAAAGATGGATTGGCAGAGTTTTTCATTGCCTCATCTAACTAGATATATGGTTGGGCTCGGTAGAGGACCTCGCTCTAACGGGTGATGTACTTCACCAGATGTTTGTACAACGGGTGAGTAACCTGTAGCCCGCTGGTAAATGCGAGAGTGGATGTGTTTTCGCTACAATTGTGTTCTTTGGCTTGCTGATTCTGAAGTAACCAATATACATCTTGAGGTTGTCGGAAGGCCTCATCTTGACGGAGAGAAGGTGATGGTTGTTTTGCTTGAACTCCTGGCAGGAGGAGTATTGAGCGAGGAATAATTTGGTGAGATCCTCGAAGTTGTGGATTGAGCGTGGCGGAAGGGAGTAAACCAATCAGAGGCTACTCCGTTCAGACTAGAGGAGAAGATCTGGTACAAGATGAAGTCGTTTCTAGTATAGATCACCATCTTGTCCTGATATTGGCGGAGGTGCTGGGCCGGGTCACTCTGACTGGAGTAGCATTCAAAGGTCGGGATCATAAACTTCTTAAGAAATTCATATCCCAATATGCCCTCGGAGAAGGGTGAATTTGTTCTCATCAGTGGTGGTGGCTCTGAGTCGTCCGTAGATTCGACTCGCTTCTGCACAAGCTTGTCAATATCTTGGACATGAACGAACTCTCCGGTCTTTCTCCGAAAGTGGTCGTGTTGATCCCTCGTGCGAGGATGTGATGAATTCGATCCGTCATCGAATTGCTTCGATGGAGTGGGGGAGGCTACTTTGCGATGCCTCCGGCTTTGAGAGTGATCGCCGCTTGTAGCCCCGTAGCAGTGGGCTTCTTTGGCGATGGAGGCGGTGCTCGAGTGTTCTGGAGAGCCGTGAAATGGGCGAGGAGTTGGTCGTTTAGGCGCTTTATCTGCTCCTGTTCATGGATCGCGTTTTCTCGATCATGTGCCGCTTACTCGCACTCGCTATTAAACAGGGCTTGCTGCTTTGCCATTTCCTCCCTCATATCAGTGAACATTTGGAGGAGATGTGCTTTGTAAGTGATGGCGGGTGGATGTCTCCGGTTGCCTCTCGCGAAGGTGTGGAGACAATATCTTCCACGATGGAACTGAGGTTGAGGCCACTTGGGGAAACAATGCCCCTAGCGGTGATGACGGATTTGCCCTTGGAGGTGGTCCCTTCGCTAGTGATCGGCTGCTTTTTTGAGGCCATGGCTCATTGGAGAGGCTTTTTGAGGAAGGGTTTGGTAGGGGAGAAATCCGAGTGTTGGGACTCAAATCTCAATGAAAGCACCAGTTTGTGGTAGAGATTTTTCTCCACGAACTATTGAACGGTCGATCCACACCACAAGCGAGAGTAGGGAGATTAGAGTGGGATTATAGTGGGATTTGAAAGTGTGAGAGAATAATGTGCAGCACAGATAGAGACACAAAATTTTACGTGAAAACCCAAATCGGAAAAACCACGGAGAGGAGGAGAGGAAATCCACTATAATCTGGTGAAGTACAAGAATTATAGGGATTCTCTGTGCCAGGTTTAGTATTGGGCTTCTTAGGCCAAGGTCCAAGAATCCTAGAAAATGACCCTTTTCTCCTTGGAAGAGATCTATTTAAGCTCCGTTTGATCTGCGTGCTTGGGGCGGATGATACGAGCGTAATCTTCGTAGCCGCACGAACTGCACATGTGGATTGGTTGTAACAGCCGTAATTAATGGCGTTTGATTGTTGGAATTGCATGTAGAGAAACCCGCCTCGTCCATAACTACACAAACTGGAGGGTGTTGACACGTTATGCATGTGATAGAGGATTGAACCGCGTAACTGTAGTAGTAGATCATGGGTGATATGTTGTTGTTGTTGACGGAGGCGGAAATCAGGGGTGATCTGTTGTTGTTAACGGAGGCGGAGATCTGAGGTGATCTGTTGTCGTTGTCATCTGTTGGCGGAGACTAGAGATCGTCTGTTGTTGTCGGTCTTGTGCGGAGATGATATCTCCGAATGGGGAGGCTCCGGATGATTGAGAGCATCGGAGCTTCTGGTATGGAAGTGTCCTCGGGGCGAGGAGCAGCTTCTGGAGTGTCTCAGGAGTGCAGGAGGCTTTTGAGTGCTTGGACAGGTGACCTCATCCTGCGAGGGTCAGATATTGACCATTACACATTGATAAAAGAATTACTAATTCTCTTCTTTTTAATAGATCAAAGAGCTTTTTGAAATCAATAAAAGTTTGAGAAGTGCTACCATCTTCAAAAAAGTGACGAGAGCAACCCAGAAATATATAAGAGATAAAAGCTATAGTTCATGAATATTATATTTAGAACCTTTAATTTATTAGGATAATTTGAGAAGATCTATAAACATAGAGTTTAAACTTGATAGGAGAGATAAGATACTTTGGAATCTTATAAGATATCTAGAGATTTTCTTTGTTTGGAAATGCATCGTTTTCTTGTTATTTTCAGAATTTGAGTAGACAGGGCCAATTAAATAAGTCATTTATCTTAAACTCCTAAATTTTAGATTAGCAGTTTTTTCATCTTTTTTAAAATCCTAAATTTTAGATGTGCGGTTATTTCTTCTTTTTTCTTTTCTTTTCTTTTCCTTTTTCCCCTATTTCTTTTATGAATATGTGGGTGGGTGTTTTGAAGCCTTCCAAAAAAATATGCCACTTCCTTGTGAAAATATGAGAAGCTTTGGTTTGGGGTGGGTCTCAGGCCCTCCTGGCTCCCTCTCTGGTCACTCGTTGGTCACTCCTTAGTCGGGAACTGGAAGTTTGCCTTTTGGTCAAAGTCTTTACTAGGAAGTAGGAAGTTCTAATCACATTAATTAGTTTGATTCCACCTTATAAACTATGTAATACTAGTCCCGCCTCTTCAAAATTTATGAACCATTATGTTTTTCTATAATAAAATTTATAGGTTTTTTCCCCTTTCGTAATGACGAATCTTTTACAGCTTGAATAGGGTAAATTGGCTCTCTTGTAGGCTTTTGGGTGTGACTCTGGATGGTTAAAAAGATGTGAAGTGCTTTTTGAAGCTAAAGCAACTGAACCCAACCCAAGTTCGGGTTTGGTTTAGATGTCAGTTTGGGTTAGGGCTGGCTCTTAACCTGACCAGACCCTACCAAACCTTCACCCTTGTCTTAAGTTACATGGTGTGAGTAAGTTTTTGCCCTTGTGAGCTGGCTTATGGATTATATGAAATACTCCATTATGGATTTGGCATGATGTGGTTGTGCGGGTACAACAAATTCTAAAAGTTAAATATATGGATACGAAAGTAATGTATTATCTATATCTATGTTTGTGTGTTGTGTTGATGTTCTTTATTATAACATTAATTTGTTAATTTAAAAATGGTTAAGGAAAGCACAATAACATCAGATATTATGATATGAATTTTCAGGTATATGAATCACCTATTATTTAAGCAATCATAATTCTTTATTAAGAGAGTGGAAAATTATGTAAATGTGAATCTATAAATAAAATTGAATTGTGAACCCACCTTCATGTATTAGATATTTAAGTCTCAGTCTTAGACACGTCTAGCTTACGTGTGTAAGATGCATAAAAAAGTGTTGGACAAATATCCACCAATTATCAGAGTATCAAAGTACTGAAACATCATATCCAATAAGGGTATATGTGCTCTATTGCAATATTCATGCATCTGGTTTATGGGGAGCCCCATTCTTGTTCATCTCTTCCTTAGAATTAGTTGCAACTTGAAAGGAATGTCAGTTGTAGTTGAATAAGGGCTGTTGAGTGGTGCCTCGTTTGTGTTTTGCGTGGGATGGTTCGTTAAAGATGGATTTTAGTTCTAAAGGCAAAGATGAGTTTTTTTTTGTTTTTTTTTTTTTTTTTTTTTTTTTGTTGTGGGGTGGGGGGGGGGTGGGTGGTGGGGGGGGGGGGGGGGGGGGTTGTTTGGTATGATCAAGTTTTATGATCTTGGAATGCAAATTTCTGTAATAGGCTTAGAGATTTCTGCTAATTGGCAGGTGCTGCGTCATATAGATGTAAGGAGAGGAGGATGATCTGGAAATGTAAGAGAGAGAACAAAGAGCATGAAAGAAGGAAATATGAAGGGGAAAAAACCTTCAAAGTTTCAACAGCGCATTTGATTAGGAAGAAGGACCAACTCCAAAAAATGGGGAAAAAGTAGGGACAAATATGCTAAATTTTTTTAAGTAGACTAAATTGTAAAGTGTTCTTAGCCTCGAATTATACTTGTTTTGAGGGAAAGTTTACCAGATTACTAAAATACACCCTTTCAGAAACTGTTATGAAGGCTGGTTGCTCCAAGTAGGTGAAGGGACTGATGTTTACCTGGAGAAAGGCCTAGTGTTATATTTGGTTGGATCTGGATTCAATTTCCTACATGTCTTGTTTTGTATTGGATCATATAGATAGAGGCTTATACCATGAGGAGTTCCTCATAATTTGTGGGGGTGTGGGGGTGTCAGGGTTTTTTTTTTTTTTGTGTGTTTTGTGTGTGTGTGTGTGTGTGGGGGGGGGGGGGGGGGGGGGGTTTGGGCTGAGAGACACTCTTTTGTGGCTAGAGACATGGTCTCATCTACTAATCAACAAGGTCATGCTTGTTTCCACTTTACGCGGATCCATGCCTTCTAGTTTCTAATGTTAGAAAATGCTAATTTTCTGCTGAAGCAACCCTGATATTTTATTCTAACAGAATTCCTAATTTTGCTAAAAAAATGTAGACATCAAAATTGATGTATGACATGTACTAAACATGAAGATAATGCATAAATACATGTGTCGCGATATTAAAATGTCAAAATAAATGTATAATTTAGTAAATTATATGAAATTAATTAAATTTAAATTAACTACTTTTTTCACAAAAGTAAAGATTAGCTCTACTTTTCTAGTAAAAACTTAAATTATATGAAATTAATTATATGAAATTTTGACTCGACTTGGCCTCAACTCGGGGCCGACTCGACCTCGACTCGGCTGACCTCGGCCTTGACTCGATCGAGTCGGCCCCGAGTCAAGCAAAACAATGCAAAAGATTGACTCGTGGACTGGTCTCGGAACGGGGAAGGCCGTTCCAGTTCCGACTTGCCGAGTTGGAGCCGGAACGGTCGAGTTTTTGAGCCTTGGCGCGGACACTTCTAGCATGCAGTCGTGTCGTGTCCAAAACATGTCGGACACGTGTATCGTGTGTATTTTTAAGAATTTGCCACGTGTCCACGTATTGTGTCCATTTCAGCGTTGTTGTGTCCATGCAACATAGTCAATCAGTAGGAAAACTGTGCTTGCATATGCGACATTTATTTTTTTTCTTTATGCACATGTTTTATGATTGTACTTGTCTACTGATAGCTGTTAAGCTGATGGAGATGCTAAAGTTTAATATGCCACTAGATTGCAGTTCTGGTTCTCATATAGAAACGAACCCCTTGGATTAATTGAGCAGTTACATATTTTCTCCATTTAAACTGTGGACCAAAGTTTTCATTAGTTCTGCTTTCTCATATATAAATAGATATTTTCATCCAATTTCATGGCTATTAAAGGCATCCATCGCTCCTTGACTATACCTCATAGTTGTTATGCCTATTGTTGCATTCTTCTTTGCAGTTGACTGAGTGTGCTGCATGCTATATATTCCAAGAGATCAGCAGAAAAAATGTGCTGAAGACGCAAAGCTTGAATGCCATTGAATGGCAATTGATAGAACATTCGCCCACCAAAATCCTCAAAAAGACATTTATGCTAAGAAATGTTGCCCTGCGCTGTAATTTAGTAATCTGGCAGTAACCTTGCATTTTAATGTAGGGTCTGAACTTCCATATTAGATTCTTGCTATATTGGTTTCCCTTTCAGGTTTATATCTTATAATAGATTTTCGATGGTTATATCTGTTTGCTTTATTTGTATTCGCAGGAACCATGGTTGATATGCTTGATTGTTTTCCACCTTACATTGCTGCTGACAACTATTGTCTCAAGGAAAAATGTGAATTTCCAACTTTGCCTATCCGTTCTAGCATGTAAGTCTCTTTCTTTTTTGTCATATCAGCTTGTGATCATTATAGTATTTATAGGCTAGCAGTGTAATGTACTTTTTTATGTAGTTTCTGGTGTATATCTCTCTGAGAGGATAAATAGTTTCCTGGGAAAAAACTGGAAGAGCTTTGCAGGGCAGAATTATTTTGATCCTCATGGTCTCTTCATTTCAGCCCTCTGGTCTGGCCCCCTTCTTTTGATATCGATGGTCATTGTGGTCAGTAACCAATATCCCTTGCTTAATCTTGATCTGAATTTTGTTGTTTGTATACTTCTATTAATGGATCACTCTTCTTTTCTGCCTTAGGTGAACACTCTCTTTACGTTGTGCAAACTTATTATAAAATGGAAAAGGGCGGAATTAAGACACCGTGCCAGGCTTTCTAGTAGCAAGCAGGAATGAAGTCTTCTGAACCAGTTTCTAAATCAAGTGAAGGGCATCATTCATCTCTCCTTCTGGTTGAGTTTTGAGTTTTAGTGTTGATACGATCTTGAAATGTGAACTTGATAGGAAAATGTGTGGGAAATCATGTAAATTTTTTTGGACATACACTGGAAGGAAGCATGTATCTCCCAGAGACCTTGTAGCAGCTAACTAGTACTATTTGATTGTCCCCCAGTTATGTATAAAAACTCCAGAGGCCTCTATGACTATGAGAGGTGCCATCCTTGTTCCATTTCGTTAGTGTTGCTGGATATGTCTCAATGGAATTTGGTTTGGAGCATGAATTTTTTCTGACTCATGGTTGGTTATCTTTTGGGATGCAATTAATTGCTCATGATGTAGTTTTGTCAGGTCTTCGAGTGTGCTGCAGCTGCCTGCATTATGGGCCTATTTATTTGAGTCTTATTCTGTAAGCATGCAGTCTGTAACACAATAAAATTTCAAACAAATTTCATGTGTCACATCTGTCCATGTTTATTCTCATCTAAACAGTATTGTTAAAGTTTTCAAAATTTACCTTTTTGACATGAAAGAAAATTCATCAACAGCATATCTCTCTCTCTCTTATTTGGGCTTGTTTGGTTGCAAGGAAGTGGGCGGAAGTAAGAAAATAGAGAAGTATAATTGCTTAATTCCCTATCTATCCAAACACTCAAACACCAGAAAAGGAAAATAAGAAAACTCTTTTTCTTTTCTCTTTTCTCTTTTACACAACCATTTCCTCACTTTTAAAGTGTTATAGTTAATTTTGTGGTCATGTAAATTTCATTTGTAACAAGTTGTAGCACAAAACAGTTAATTTTTTTTCATGTAAATCTCATTTGCATTCTAATTACAGTTCATTTTTATTTTTCTTAATTAATTTTTATTTTAATATTATTTTGCGATCAACTTTGTGGTCAACTTTTCCACTTCTACTTCCATATTATCATCTAAATACTGGAAAAGATATAACATTTTTCAATCCACACTTCCCAACAACATTCAAACACCAGAAAACTTATTAACCAATTTCCAAGTTTCAAAGAGAACTATTATCACTCCTTCACTTTCACCCTTAACCAAGCAGGCCCGCAGCAAACTAGAGAGCAAGAAGAATACAGTACGAGAAGATTTTGTTATGTAGCCCATTGACTTCTACGCTCGCTTTGCCTTCTTGCTCACTTGTCGACAATTGCATTGGACTGAGTTGACGTTGTTGCTCTTCTTGCATCCAAACACATCCTTGATTTCCTTCCACAGCTTCCACCCCCTCTTCTTCCCCTTCCCTTACAACCACACTTGTCAATTTCCCTTCTCATTCTCACACATTCTCTGTCCAATTCAATCACTCTCTCTGCCACTGACATCTCCTTCTCTTCTTCTTCTTCCTCCTCCTCTCTCGATCCCCCAATCGCCTCTCGAACCCTGAGCTGTGCAACGAACAACACCTGCGTAACCACCCTAACCGGCAACCGCTCGCTCCTCACAGCGTGCTTGCTAGCCTCTACCGACAGTCGCCTCACGTCCAAACCCCTGCAAATATCATCCCTTTCCCTCTGTGTCAAGAACCCGTGTGCGTTCAGGTAGACGTCGACTGCTTTGTACACCCCGTCATGGGGCCGGTGCTCAATCAGCTTGAGCGCCGCAACCAACACCTCCAGCAACGCCACAAACTCCTCCTTCCTAAAATTCTCATCCGCCGCCACCTCTGCAACGAAATCCTCAAGAATCTCTGACACCGCCTCCAACTCCGACAAACTGCTTAATGATGCCGAAAAGTAGTGACTCAAGATTCTGATCACACATTTTGTATCATACCGAGTTTCTTTCGCGTAACCGTGCATAGGGATGCGGAGATCTTCAACCGAAGCTTCGGCCAACTGCTTGCCAATCCGGGATTCAAAGCCATCTCGGCATTCTTGGCTAGCTTGCAGAAACACAGCAGATCGGAGCAATTGAAACAAGCATTTGACATGTATCGCTCCTCTTTTCTTTGGCATGAGCTTCTCCACCGTCTCAATCATTTCTCTTGTGCTGACTCGGTCCCTGATCTCATCCTCATCCAACCACATCTTTGCGTACCGATGCACACATTGCGCTAGCTGCTCTGGCGGAATGCCAGAGCTGGCCAGTGCCAAAACAACCAGCTGATACAGGGGAAGACTCAAGCTCGTCAAGTCTTCGGTTAACAGGTTTTCATCTTCAACAACAAATAGCTTTCGCCTGGCTCCGGATTTGGCTCTGTTGCCTCGAACAATCACATTTGGATCGGCAGCCGCCTTGTCAGAGGCAGACTTGAGGCAGGCATGCACGAGACCGAGATGTTGTGCGTGGGGTAGGATCGGCGGAGTGATGCTCCTGATTGCCTGGATGGTTTGATTCCAGTAAGGGAGGATTCGAGTCGAAATGAACGCGAGGGTCTTGTTGAGGAGGTTGTTCGGGCTGTGCTCTTCTGTCATTTCTAAGAAAGAGGCGAGGCAGGCGAGAGGGATGACAGTGTCAGCAGAGAGGCTGGGCTCATCCCCGTAGCAGAACCTGGCGGCAAGGCCGAAGGTCTCTGCATCTCCTGGGATATCGATGGTGGTGAGGTCTATTTGATTCTTTGATTCAAGGAGATGGTCTAGTTTCGCCGATCTTGAAGCAATGCATCTCTGTAATGTGTACTTAATTTATGAAGCAATTTAGCTACAAAAACAACTAACCACTCGATTAAAGTGTACTGGAAATGTTATTAATCTATGAAAGCAAGCAAGCAAACAGAAATATACGATTTTAAAAAGTGTGAGATTTGCGCAAACAAACACTTGATCAATTGCTTTAATTATGAATATACGTTTTAAAAGAATATCTGACAGTTTGATGAATCGCTTTAACGAAAAATAAAGCTTCCCACTCAGCATTATTAAACTCAGAAAAGAGTTTTGACTTTTCTCTTCGACCCTTCCAAATTTTTGTATATTGAAATTGAAAGGATTGAAAAACTTTTTGCTGTTATTATTATTTATTTTTTTGTTAGATAAGAAAAGGTGTAAATTTGAACATATTAAATGTTACTATGCACGGGGTTGTATTTTTGGGAAATTTTGGTTATACTTGTGTGAAAAACATGAATTTTCGTGCTAATCAAAAGAGATTCGTCAACACCATTCTCATAATAAACATATTGAGAAGATAGAATGGAGAATACAATTCAAAGAACAATCGTTAAATATGTTGTAAATATGTTGGAGGTTTTATCAGTGTGTTGTTGCGTATGTACCTTGTTTACATGGAACGAGACGCCGTGAACGCAGATGCGGACGTTGGGTGGATGGGCAGAGAGCAATGATAACCTTTAGAAAAGAAAACAAAATTAATAGTAAAATCAATTCAATTGTTCTAGAAAATAAATTCGACCGGAAATGAGAAATTGAATTACACACACACCATGGTTCATCTTTAGCTTCGGCCATTCTTTCTTCTTCTTCTTTACCTGACAAAAACTGGCCAAAAGTTTGATCTTCTTTCTTCTTCTTCTTCGTTGGTCGGTTTGTTTTGTTACAGTTCGTTGCGGTGGATTTGGGAAGATCCTTGAGATCCTGATCGACTTGCTAGTTCTCAGTTGAGGGGATCGCACGAGTATCTTAACTGAATCATTCATCCAGCTTACTGACAATTAATCAGCAATGAGGGTAATTGATTTTCAAGAACAAATCCTATTAATCCTGTTTGCACTACAAATTCTGGACTCAAACTGGAATCCTGGCTGGATCCAACTGAGGTAACTTCATTTATATTTGGAGTTAACCCAGCAATATAACATGCCGAAGCATATATATATATATATATATATATATATATATATATATATATATATATATATATATATATATATATATAGGGCTTACTGTACCTCAGCCTGCAGGCTGAGAGAGTTTCTCAGCCTGCGGGACGTGGCTGAATATAGGCCACACATCGGTCGCAGAGTGTGAGCGCCAAAAAAAATCAAAAAATCCCGCCTAAACAATCGTGAAACAAATTGACAAAGATACCCCTTTTATATGACGACTGCGACTTCTAGCATTGAAAAGTAAAAAAACATTCCATGGTCGTAGACTTAATACAGAATAAAGAATACCAGACAAAAAATGCTATCGTATAGCAATGCGACCTCCTTCGGTACTGCGACCAAATTCGCAATCTTCTTTCTCATGCCTTATGTAAAAGAAGTAATTAATATTATATCTACCGTGATATAACAACAGTCTAGAAAAAAGAGACGCACTAATGTTAATCTCCGAGAAAGGAAAGATGTGCACCATACGTAATCTAAAGATATAGGCAAACAATTCTATAAAAAGTTAATTTGTACTTCACGTATTAAACCATACTCAACCGTCCCCTGCAACAATTATTGTTACTATTCATGTTCTTCCACAATATTTATCTTTATATAATGCTTGTAACTAATATATTATCTCATACCTACAAACTATATTTTTGCTCTACCTTTTCAATTTGATTACAAAACTTTTTAAAAAAATTCATTCTTGAATCATGTCTTCCCCACCTTCTTCCTCTGATCACGTAGATTTCAACTTCAATCGTTCCCCCACCGGTCTTTTTTCCTCAGGATATTCTAGTGAATCTGATACCAGTCTGGACTTCACCCCTTTTGACTATCTAACTACATCAAATAATGTATTAAATGATCCTCCTATTCATGAGGATGATGAAGTTTTCATGTGGGTTAGTGAGGAAGACATTATTCCTCTGCCACTTGACGGAGACATGCTTGATGAAAGCATGACCTCTGATGCTGTAGGCTCGCTTTCTCGCAGCAGGTCAGACGAAGAGCTTGATATAGACGATCCATTCTGGAGTTTATCGGTGAAAAAAAAATCTCAAAAACAGGAAGATGATGAGGAAATAACTGATGAAGAGGAAGACCAGGAGAATGAAGACGACGAATCTGCTTATGATGGTGATAATGACGAGGATTAGGATTTCCTGATCTTCTGATATTCAACCAAATTTGTCTTCTTTTAAAAGCTTTTAATTCTCTTTTTTTGTAAGCTCTCTTTCTCACTGTATTAACTTATAAAGCTCTTTTTAATTACATATCCGCTGTTCTTAAACACAGCGACCTTAGTCGCAGTACTGCGATCATAGTCGCAGTCCCATGGTCGCATAATATATATAAAAAAAACAATTTAATTGTTCATAGGAGTATCAGACAACATTCAGAAATTATAAGAAGGACAAATATTTGATGACTAACAGTTGACAATTTATGGTCGCAGTTACTTAATCATTTATCAGTTCCCAATGCGACTATGGTCGCAATAATGAACTGTTTTGGAGTTCAAAGTAATTTAAAATTATAGTGTATTAACTTTTAAACTGTTTTGGATAACTGAACAGTCACCTAGGAAGTATACAATTTTTGGGAAAAGATAGAAAATATATTTGAGAGATATTCACGTGGTCCGAGAGCTTAAACCTTTGGAATTCCGGATTAAAAATATATAAAGGCTCATGAGCAAAGGATTAAAAACATACTAAGTTATTTTTGCTCAAACTCATTACTCTCACTGTTCGGAAAATACATTCAAAAAATGTCTTCACCATCACCACCGTCTTCACCGGAAAGAAGCCAATACATTCAAACAATGTCTTCACCATCACCACCGTCTTCACCGGAAAGAAGCCAATCATCAAATGATGATTTTATGTTTAGTTCTGAAACAATGTCTCGCTACGGGTCAGAATCTGAGCTTGATAAAGACGACCCTTTCTGGGAGTTCATTGATGAACCAAAACACAAACATGAAGAGGAAGAAAGCGACGATGAGACTGTACCTGAAGAGGAGGAAGAGACAGAAGACGAAAGCGATACAGAAGACGAAAGCATGACTCTTGACGACGAATCTGATTACGATGGTGATGACGACGATTAGTTTTTAAAAAATTGTATTTTGTTTTTCTTTTAAATATATATAAATCTGTTTTCTAAAGTTAATTGTGTGAATTACATTTTTTACTACTATGTATTGGTTGAAATACTGCGACCATGGACGCAGACTTAATAAATACACTGCGACCTTGGTCGCAGTTGCTGGACTTTAGTCTTAATCAACAACAACACTGCTACCTTGGTCGCAGTTTCTGACCGTAGTCTTAATAAAATAAACTGCGACCTTGATCGCAGTTGTTGGTGTTTAGTCTTAATAAAATACACAGCGACCTTGGTCGCAGTTGCTGGTCTTTACTCTTAATCAACAACATCACTGCGACCTTGGTCGCAGTTGGTGGTCTTTATAAATAATCAACAACAACACTGCGACCTTGGTCGCAGTTGATGGCCGCAGTCTTAAAAAAATAATCTGCAATCTTGGTCGCAGTTGCTGGTCTTTAGTCTTAATCAACAACAACACTGCGACGAGGTGACACGTCACCGCAGCAGTTGCTTAGTCGCAGTTTTTGGTCGCAATGTCGACCCTGGTCGCAGTTGTTTCTGTTTGCACTGTAGTCTTATGCGACCTTGGTCGCAGTGTCGTCTCTGGTCCAAGTTGTTTTGTTTGCAATGCATGACTGCGACCAAAGGTCGTAGTTTATTAAAAAACAAATATGCTCTTTATTTATGTCCACGCATTTATCTCCAGGCATGTGAAAATGATACAAAACGATCTCTTATACAATAAGATTGAGTGTTACAATATAGCAGTATAAAGAAAACTAAATATCAAAAAGAGCCATTGTTGACTAAGAGCAGTAGTGTTATTGAGGTCTTTTTATTTATGTCCAGGCATTTATCTCCAGGCATGTGAAAATGATACAAAACACTCTCTTATACAATAAGATTGAGTGTTACAATATAGCAGTACAAAGAAGATTAAACATCAAAAGAGCCCTTGTTGAATAAGAGCAGTGGTGTTATTGAGGTCCCCCTGTATTAAAAAACTGTGGACGTCGAGGACCATGACTTCTTCTCTTGCGGACGACGAGGACCATGACTTCTTCCCTTGTGGACGAATATCGATCAAGTTCACCGGCCAAAATATTCTCCCCAGAGGCCCAGCGAACCTGAAAAAGGACAATCAAGCTCTGGGTCATCTTCGTGCATAGGGTCATCTTCATCCATGGAGGCAGGCCCCTGTTAGAGACTCTGAAGAAGGCGAAAATTCTCAGAGCAATTGCTCTCAAATGAAAACAGTCTAATTATGGACTGTTAAAGGGAGAGTGTGAGCCCTAATTATAGCCAGCCCATAATAACCATAATTAATGGTTCATTAATCAGAACCGTCGGCCTTAATGGTCTCCAACCGCCAGCGCCGGTTTGGCATTAAAAGACATTAACGCCTAAACCCAATGAAGAGCCGACGCGTGGACAACAGCTTCGGGAAACAACGAATGGTGCGGGTTCGTCAACGTAGACTTGACGTTAAAAAGATCTCATAAAATGTTTATGACAGGTCGCATCTCACGGAGTGACTCCAAGTCGCATCAGACAACAGACAACTTTTCATTTTTCATTTAGAAAAAAATGACTTAATCCAAAATAACACTTAATAAAACAACAACACGGCGACCTTGGTCGCAGTTGCTGGCGGCAGTCTTAAACCAAAACAGCAGTGTCGACCTTGGTCGCTATGCATGTTAATCTAAAGGAAAACACTTACTTAACGTACTGCGACCAAAGTCGCAGTCCATGTAATGCAACCTTAGATTGCAGTTGCTGGCCATCTTTATCAATAACACTGCGACCTTGGTCGCATTTAACCATGTATACTGCGACCAAAGTCTTTGACTAAGGTCGCAGTTTAAATGTACAATGCGACCAAAGACTCTGACTACATTATATACAAAAAAAATAAACTATAAAGTAGAATTTTATCGCAGGCTGAAAACATTGATCTGAAAAGATTTTATATTTTCAAAAAAAAATTTATCCCAGGCTGAAAAGGAGAAACTAGATCTTTCAAAAAAGAGGTAAAGAAATAAGGCGAAAAGTAATTTATATCCTATAAAGAGCGGCAAAATAAAAGGGGGAAAAAATAATAATAAACAATAAGGAAAAGTTATCATAAGGGGTATTTGGTAATTTAACTTCTCCCTAAAAGCGGGCCGCAAGTCAGTGAGGTGACAAATTGAGCCACGTCACCGCAGGCTGAGAGAGTACTCTCAGCCCGCGGGTTGATATACATTTTTCTCATATATATATATATATATATATATATATATATATATATATATATATATATATATATATATATATATATATATATATAGGGTTACTGTACCTCAGCCTGCAGGCTGAGAGAGTTTCTCAGCCGGCGGGACGTGGCTGAAAATATGCCACACATCGGCCGCAGTGTGTTGGCGCCAAAAAAATCAAAAAATCCCGCCTAAACAATCGTGAAACAAATTGACCAAAATACCCTTTTTTAATTCTAAACTGGAATAAAGTCATGAACAAACAAAATTTCAGTTGAATATATCTACAGTTATAAAATTCGTAATTTTAATACATCGAAAAATATAATTAAAAAAAATTGGATCAATATAATGTAAAATAAGCAGAAGCATTGAAAATTTAAAAAACATGCCATTGTCGCAGACTTAATACAATATAACAACTGCGACACAGTCGCAGTCACTAATCGCACTCATAGTATAACAAAACGTTTTTATGCGACCTAATATAATATAATTTCAATTTTATATGACAACTGCGACACAGTCGCACTCACTAGTCGCAGTCATTGTATAACAAAACTTCTTTATATAACGTCTGCGACCCTAGTCGCATTCTATCGTACAACAATGCGACCTCCTTCAGTACTGCGACCAAAGTCGCAATCTTCTTTCCCATGCCTTATGTAAAAGATTTTTAATATGCGACTAGGGTGGATTAGCCATGCGACCCTGAGATCAATTCGCGTATATCAAATCTTATAAAAATTACTATATTAATTACACTGAATTAAATGAAGTAATTAATATTCTTTCTACCGTGATACAACAACAGTCTAGAAAAAAGAGATGCACTAATGTTAATCTCGAGAAAGGAAAGATGTGCACCATACGTAATCTAAAGATATAGGAAAACAATTCTATAAAAAGTTAATTTGTACTTCATGTATTAAACCTCTGGAAAAAAAGAACTCTTCGGATTCTCCCGCAATAAATCTTCAATTAAATATTTAATTTTTTTTACCACTTCCTACCATACTCAACCCTCACCTATAACAATTATTATTACTATTCACGTTCTTCCACAATATTGACCTTTATATAATGCTTGTAATTAATATATTATCTCATACCTAAAAACTATATTTTTGTTCTTCCTTTTCAATTTGATTTCAAAAACTTCCCAAAAAAATAATTCATTCTTGAATCATGTCTTCCCCATTTTCTTCCTCTGAACACTTAGATTTCAACTTCAATCGTTCCCCCCGGTCCTTTGTCTTCAGGATATTCTAGTGAATCTGATACCAGTCTGGACTTTACTCCTTTTGACTATCTCACTACATCAAATAATGTATTAACTGATCCTCCTATTCATGATGATAATGAAGTTTTAATGTGGGTTAGTGAAGAAGACATTATTCCTCTGCCACTTAACGGAGACATGCTTGATGAAAGCATGTCCTCTGATGTTGTAGGCTCGCTTCCTAGTAACGGGTCAGACGAAGAGCTTGATAGAGACGATCCATTCTGGGAGTTCATCGGTGAAACAAAAAAACCTTAAAAATAGGAAGATGATGAGGAAATAAGTGATGAAGAGGAAGAGCAGAAGAATGAAGACGATGAATCGGCTTATGATGGTGATAATGACGAGGATTAGGATTTCCTGATCTTCTGATATTCAATTATATTTTGTCTTCTTTTAAAAGCTTTTAATTCTATTTTTTTTGTAAGGTCTCTTTCTCACTATATTAACTTATAAGCTCTTTTAATTACATATCCAAACTGCGACTGCTGCTCTTAAACACTGCGACCATAATCGCAGTCCTAATACTGATGCAATAATTAAAAATAATTCATATGTTATAGGCGGCTGAGACAAAAGATACGGTGAACTGCGACTATAGAATCAGTCCTTATTCAGACAACAGTCAAAAATAAAGAACAAAAAGAGAATATAAAATAATACGTAAACTGTGATTATACTATCGCTCTCGCTAAATACTGCGACCATAGTCGCGGTACTGCGATCATAGTCGCAGTCCATGGTCGCATAATATATGTAAAAACCAATTTAATTGTTCATAGGAGGATCGGACAAACATTCAGAAATTATACGAAGGACAGTATTTGATGACTAACGGTTGACAATTTATGGTCGCAGTTACTTAATCATTTATCAGTTCCCAATGCGACTATGGTCGCAATAATGTACTGTTTTGGAGTTCAAAGTAATTTAAAGTTATAATGTATTAACTTTTAAACTGTTTTGGATAACTGAACAGTCACCTAGGAAGTATACAATTTTTGAAAAAGGTAGAAAATATATTTGAGAGATATTCACGTGGTCCGAGATCTTAAACCTTTTGGAATTCCGGGATTACAAATATATAAAGGGTCATGAGCAAAGGATTAAAAACATACTAAGTTATTTTTGCTCAAACTCGTTACTCTCACTGTTCGGAAAATAGATTTAAAAAAATGTCTTCACCACCGTCTTCACCGGAAAGAAGCCAATCATCTAATGATGATTGGATGTTTAGTTCTGAACCGATGTCTCGCTACGGGTCAGAATCTGAGCTTGATACAGACGACCCATTCTGGGAGTTCATTGATGAACCAAAACACAAACATGAAGAGGAAGAAAGGGAAGAGGAGAAAGTCGCTGAAGAGGAGGAAGAGACGGAAAGCGATACAGAAGACGAAAGCATGACTCTTGACGACGAATCTGATTACGATGGTGATGACGAGGATTAGAAGTTTAAAAATTGTATTTTGTATTTTTTTAAATATATATAAATCTGTTTTTTAAAGTTAATTGTGTGAATTACATTTTTTACTACTATGTCTTGGTTGAAATGCTGTACAATTATTACAAACCTTCATTTTAAATATTTTACGCTAAATGAATATACTGCGACCATGGACGCATTTAATAATTATATTACTTCACCCGTATAAATTTTTAAAATGAAAGGTTGCGACTTTGGCCGCAGTTGCAGGACGCAGACTTAATAAATAAACTGCGACCTTGGTCGCAGTTGCTGGTCTTTAGTCTTAATCAACAACAACACTGCTACCTTGGTCGCAGTTGCTAATCGTAGTCTTAATAAAATACAATGTGACCTTGGTCGCAGTTGCTGGTTTTTGGACTTAATAAAATACACTGCGACCTTGGTCGCATTCGCTGGTCTTTATTTTTAATCAACATGAACACTGCGACCTTGGTCGCAGTTGCTGGCCGCAGTCTTAAAAAAATAATTTGCGACCTTGGTCGCAGCTGCTGGTCTTTAGTCTTAATCAATAACAACGCTGCGACAAGGTGACACGTCACCGCAGAGTTGCTTAGTCGCAGTCTTTGGTCGCAGTGTCGACCCTGGTCGCAGTTGTTTCTGTTTGCAATGTAGTCTTATGCGACCTTGGTCGCAGTGTCGTCTCTGGTCCAAGTTGTTTTGTTTGCAATGCATGACTGCCACCAACGTCGTAGTTTATTAAAAACAAATATGATTTTTATTTATGTCCAGACATTTATCTCCAGGCATGTGAAAATGATACAAAACGCTCTCTTATACAATAAGATTGAGTGTTACAATACAGCAGTACAAAGAAGACTAAACATCAAAAGAGCCCTTATTCACTAAGAGCAGTGGTGTTATTGAGGTCTGGTGGCAGCAGAATCCTCCGATTCCACCTGACCCTCCAAAGTGGCGGGATACGATCCTTCGTTGATGAACATCTCTTCCACCAGAAGGTTATCCAGTGTTACCCACCACTATATCCACCACATCCCCCGCCGCCATACCCACTATGACCATCCCGTACCAGCAAGCTTGACTGGTGCATCAAGTCCGAGGAGATCTTGGTGAGGGTTAAGTCCTTGTCAGGGATCATGACTTCTTCCCTTGCGAACGACGAGGACCATGACTTCTTCCCTTGTGGACGATGAGGTCTATGACTTCTTCCATTGTGGACGAACATCGATCAAGTTCGTCCATAGGGTCATCTTCATCTATAGAGGCAGGCCCCTGTTAGAGACTCTGAAGAAGGCGGAAATTCTCAGAGCAATTGCTCTCGAAAGAAAACAGTCTAATTATGGGAGAGGGTGAGCCCTATTTATAGGCAGCCCATAATAACCATAATTAATGGTTCATTAATCAGAACCATCGGCCTTAATGATCGCACGACTATCGAAGTCCAATGGAAGGCTGACGCGTGGAGTGTCGTTTCAAGAAGCGTCGAAGACGCTGGTCTACAACCGCCAGCGCTGGTTTGGCATTAAAAGACATTAACGCCTAAACCCAATGAAGAGCCGACGTGTGGACAACCGCTTCGGGAAACAACGAATGGTGCGGGTTCGTCAACGTAGACTTGACGTTTAAAGATCTCATAAAATCTTTATGACAGGCCGCGTCTCTCGGAGTGACTCCAAGTCGCGTCCCCTCAGCAAACTTTTCATTTTTCATTTAGATTCAAAAAATGACTTAATCCAAAACAACAACACGGCGACCTTGGTCGCAGTTGCTGGCGGCAGTCTTAATCCAAAACAACACTGCGACCTTGGTCGCTATGCATGTTAATATAAAGGAAACACTTACTTAACGTACTGCGACCTAAGTCACAGTCCATGTAATGCAACCCTAGATTGCAGTTGCTGGCCATCTTTATCAATAACAACACTGCGACCTTGGTCGCAATAACCATGTACACTGCAACCAAAGTCTCTGACTAAGGTCGTAGTTTAAATGTACACTGCGACAAAAGACTCTGACTACATTATATACAAAAAAATTAAACTATAAGTAGAAATTTATCGCAGGATGAAAAAATTGATCTGAAAAGATTTTATATTTTCAGAAAAATTTTATCGCAGGCTGAAAAGGATAAACTAGATCTTTCAAAAAAGAGGTAAAGAAAAATTGTGAAAAGTAATTTATATAAAATAACCTAAATCCTATAAAGAGCGGCAAAAAAAAGAGGGGAAAATAATAATAAACAATAAGAAAAATTATCGAAAGGAATATTTGGAAATTTAACTTCTTCCTATAAGCGGGCCGCAAGTTAGTGAGGTGACAAATTGGGCCACGTCACCGCAGGCTGAGAGAGTACTCTCAGCCCGCGGGCTGATATACATATATATATATATATATATATATATATATATATATATATATATATATATATATATATATATATATATATATATGTATATCAGCCCGCGGGCTGAGAGTACTCTCTCAGCCTGCGGTGACGTGGCCCAATTTGTCACCTCACTAACTTGCGGCCCGCTTATAGGAAGAAGTTAAATTTCCAAATACCCCTTATGAAAAGCTACTTTTTCTTTAACTTTCCTTATTGTTTATTATTTTTTTGCCCAAAAGGAAATTTTTGGAGCGCACGTTGTCAGACTTGTTTATTATTATTTTTTTCCCCCTTTCTTTTTGCCGCTCTTTATATGATTTAGGTTATTGATTATAAATTATTTTTCCCCCCTATTTTCTTACCTCTCTTTGTCAGATCTAGGTTCTCCTATATAGTTTATTTTTTTGTGTATATAATGTAGACAGAGACTTTGGTCGCAGTGTACATGGTTAATTGCGACCAAGGTCGCAATGTTGTTATTGATAAAGAGGGCCAGCATCTGCAATCTAGGGTCGCAGTACAATGACTGCGACTTAGGTCGCAGTACGTTAGGTAGGTGTTTCCTTTATATTAACACGCATATGTTGTTATTGATAAAGAGGGCCAGCATCTGCAATTTAGGGTCGCAGTACAATGACTGCGACTTAGGTCGCAGTACATTAGGTAGGTGTTTCCTTTATATTAACACGCATATGTTGTTATTGATAAAGAGGGCCAGCATCTGCAATCTAGGGCCGCAGTACAATGACTGCGACTTAGGTCGCAGTACGTTAGGTAGGTGTTTCCTTTATATTAACACGCATAGCGACCAAGGTCGCAGTGTTGTTGTTGATTAATACTAAAGACCAGCAACTACGACCAAAGTCACAGTGTATTTTATTAAGACTCGGCCAACAACTGCGATCAAAGTCGCAACCTTCATTTTAAAATTAACCTTAGAAAACAGATTCATATATATTAAAAAAAACAAAATACAATTTTTAAACTTCTAATCCTCGTCATCACCATCGTAATCAGATTCGTCGTCAGAGGAAGAAGTTACAAATTAACTTTTTATAGAATTGTTTGCCTATATCTTTAGATTACGTATGGTGCACATCTTTCCTTTCTCGAGATTAACATTAGTGCATTTCTTTTTTCTAGACTGTTGTTGTAGCACGGTAGAAAGAATATTAATTACTTCATTTAATTCAGTGTAATTAATATAGTAATTTTTATAAGATTTGATATACGCGAATTGATCTCAGGGTCGCATGGCTAATCCACCCTAGTCGCATATTAAAAATCTTTTACATAAGGCATGGGAAAGAAGATTGCGACTTTGGTCGCAGTACTGAAGGAGGTCGCATTGTTGTACGATAGAATGCGACTAGGGTCGCAGACGTTATATAAAGAAGTTTTGTTATACAATGACTGCGACTAGTGATTGCGACTGTGTCGCAGTTGTCATATAAAATTGAAATTATATTGTATTAGGTCGCATAAAAACGTTTTGTTATACTATGAGTGCGACTAGGGACTGCGACTGTGTCGCTGTTATATTGTATTAAGTCTGCGACCATGGCATATTTTTTAAATTTTCAATGCTTCTGCTTATTTTACATTATATTGATCCAATTTTTTTTAATTATATTTTTCGATGTATTAAATTACGAATTTTATAACTGTAGATATACTCAACTGAAATTTTGTTTGTTCATGACTTTATTCCAGTTTAGAATTAAAAAAGGGGTATTTTTGTCAATTTGTTTCACGATTGTTTAGGCGGGATTTTTTTGATTTTTTTTTTGCGCCAACACACTGCGGCCGATGTGTGGCATATATTCAGCCACGTCCCGCCGACTGAGAAACTCTCTCAGCCTGCAGGCTGAGGTACAGTAACCCCTATATATATAATCGTTTACTTATTGATCTAATCGTTCCATTTTGTTCTATTGTTAAAAAACCGTTAATGTTTGAACCCAAAGAAAATGGAGTAAACAAACTTCAAATTACTTGATTTTTTATATGTGTATATCTTAAAGTATGAAGATGATAATGTGCGGTCGGATCTTGAAAATTCACTCGGAAATCGATTTTTGAGTGCGACATAGCAGGGAGTTGCCTCCTGTGTCAGCTGATTTACATCTCTCTCTCTCTCTCTCTCTCTCTCTCTCTCTCTCTCTCTCTCTCTCTCTATATATATATATATATATATATATATATATATATATATATATATATATTAAAATCTTTTATGCATTTAAAAAAGGCCACACATGTTAGCTTTTTTGTTTAGTCAAAACATATTGGTTTTACAAATTAATATAGTCAAAAAATGTGATTCAGAAAGAGAGACATATAGGTTGCTGTTTCTGTGGCATGTCAAAGCCTAAACTTTGGTTGGCTCGCCAAGTAAACCAAGTAACTGTAGGAAAAGAAAGTGACATAAAACACACACATCTTGAGAATTTTTATGCTCAACTGGCAAGCTACAACATCCAAATTGAAGTTGGAAGGGCACTACATCTGCTTAAAAATCGCAAATTTCTTCTACATGTACATGTATATTATTACAAAGCATACAAGCGAGTACAACAAACCAACCCTGTGCAAGTAGTGGAGGAGGAGATCACAAAACTGTCTCTTCCATCAAATCCTACTTTTTCTTTCCCTGAAAATAAAAAAGAACTCTGAAACTTTTACTATCTACACCATGAAAATGAGAAATGAAACTAATTAGACTTGGACCATGTGTGCGCGCGCGCGCGCAAGTTCATCCCCTTACAAGGAAAAAAGAAGGAACTACTGAAAGAAAGAGAGACTCTTTCGTGGCAAAGCTGGCTATGAAATTAAACCCTTCGATAATGTGAAAGAAAAGAGTATTAATTTTCCTTGTGTATTGTTAGTTTCTAGAATCAATCTGACAACTAATCAATATCACCGATCTAATTGGCCAGGTCGGTGAATATCAGGTGGGAGGTTTTCCGTTCAATAGAACGTTCCTTAATTAAAGAACCACTTTTCAATTACCTTCCTTAGTTAAACACCAATTAGACCGGTATAAATCAGTCTCAATATACTGAAAATCAGTATAACCCCTATATAAAGAAAGTTAATTCACTTATACAGTATTTGGAGTGAGGTATACTTATAGTGAATCTCCTTAAGACAATTAAGTCCCCCGCTACGGTGCTAACGGGTTACTGGACGCTGGTCTCCAAGATACAACACTCCTTCACGGTATTTGGATAGCACTACCAATCACCTAGGTCGAACTCTAGTTAACCAGTACCTTCACAGGATTATCAAAGTAGCATGACCAAGATAAATTTCAGGGAGAATATTTGTCTTTACTTTGAAGGAACACCCACTGTAGAGAAAGGAGGAAGGTAGAAGAATATTCTTCTTTATAAATCACAGATTCAGACAACAATTCTATTAAGAATCTGCTGAATTTTCTGAGCCTTCATTCAGAACGAATTTTCAGAATCTGTTGGAAGTCGCTTCAGAATCCGCGTTGCAAAATTCCCACTTCCTGTTGGAAGTCACTTCGAACTCGAGTTGCAGAGTTCTTACTTCGGAATGCAGAAGAAAGAACTCGTTTTCCTTTTCTGTATTTCTTTCTGTTTCTGTGTTTCTTTATTTGAGAGAAACGGAGCGCTATTTATAGCGCTCCGGGAGGGGTAAAACTGTCCAAACCCAACCGAATGGTTGCAACAGTTCGGTCTGAACCGTTGCAACGGCTCGTTTCAGACAGACACCGCCCAACTGTTCGCGGCAGTTTTCTGTCAGCTGTTGCGCTGATTCGGGTTCGGATCCGGATGGCGGAGCGGGTACGATCCGCGATAACCCATACACGTGAGACCCGGTTCAAAAAGAACCAGACCGGGTAGGGGACTCGAGCCCGAGCCTGGCCCGGCTCTGACGCCGGCGAATGCGCGCGTGTGGGCATGGTTTCCCCTAATTGCGCGTGAAAACTCCAAGTACCCAAAGGGCACACCCTTTGTTCCCATTTTTCTCTATTTAAATACTTCAAACTTCCATCCCATGGCCAATGTGGGACTAAATATTTTGAGCTACTTTTAGTCCCCTTTTGGTTTTGAATTAGGCAAACTTTAGACTTGAATATCTCATTCATTCGAAGTCGGAATTGAACATGTGAATATACCACGTTTATCCCCAATGGAAGGAGAACACACTCCAACCATAATCCAATTGATTCTATCAACGGATCTCGCCATAATTCAACTCAAAGATTCACATTTATTCTTCATATTTCCCAACAATCCCCCCAATGAATGGAGATTCAAGGAATTGACCCACAAAGAGACTGACTCTATAGTGAAAGGTACTTTAGAAAAGTAACTGCATCAGGATAGGTGAACTAAGTCTTTAACCTTCCATAGCGAAAACTTTATCGGACTTATTAGCTAATCAGTGAACTAGGTCTTGATCTGTTAGCCGTTAGTGTAAGCCAAGTCAACAAGTTTCACACAGTAACTTTCCAAATCAACTTTGATTCTCGGTTGTGTCCATTTTGACCCTAGACATTCTTAGTTTCAGAGAGTATCTTTAGGGAATAACAGCCTCCATAGAAATTTCCAAAGAGCCAACCCAGCTCTATACTCACATAGGTGATCGTCCTATTATGAGTAGTCTACTCTACTCCACTTGTTTAGTAACAAGATATAGGCATCATTAAAAGCGCTAAGCTTATCCTTAATCCACTTGTAGAAAGCACATGTGTGCACCTTAGGAATGGATTGGAGTCAAGCTCCTAAGTGCTTACTTGCTGAGTCAATCATAACTAGTTTTTCCTCTTGAGCTTAGTCCGTGGGATCTCCAGTCGCTAAGTGAGGTTTCCATTAAGTTGACTCAGTAAGATTAGGCTTTTAGACCCATTCCTCTCGATGCGCAGTTTATATGCTCTCCACTTAAACCATTGATAAGCGGATCCGCTAAATTATCTTTTGACGAGACATAGTCAATAGAGATAATTTCATTTGAGAGCAACTGCTTAACGGTATTATGTCTACGACGAATATGTTTAAACTTACCGTTGTATATAAAATTTTGTGCCCTAAATATAACTGCTTGATTATCGCAGTGTATGCATATAGCAGGCACTGGCTTTTGCCATAATGGTATATCTTTCAAAAATTGTCGAAGTCATCTGCTTCTTCTCTGGCCTTATCTAAGGCTATGAATTCCGATTCCATAGTGGAACGGGAAATACATGTTTGTTTGAAAGATTTTCAAGATACCACTGCTCCTCCTAGAGTAAATACGTATCCGCTAGTTGATTTTAATTTCTCAGAATCTACAATCCAATTAGCGTCACTGTATCCTTCAAGTACAGTTGGATACTGTCATATCTCAAGGCATATTCCTTGGTATGTGATACGTAACCTAATACTCGTAGTAGAGCAGTCCAATGATCATCACTAGGGTTACTAATATATCTGCTTAACTTGCTTACAACGTAAGCAATATCGGATCTAGTACAATTCATTAAATACATTAGGCTTCTGATAATCTAATAATACTCCAACTGGTGTCTCCAATTCTTGTAATCTTACGAAGGAGGATGTGTGGGAGAAAAAGATTTAAATTCTCTTTTATCTTATGATCCTTAAACTTTCTATCATCTTATCCATATAGTGAGATTGAGATAGACATATTCTATCTGGTGTTCTTGTGATTTTAACTCCCAAAATTACATCAGCAATCCATAGATCCTTATGTCAAAATTGTTGGATAACATTCTTTTATTGGTCTTAATAATTTCAATATTAGTCCCAAGTATCAACATGTCGTCTACATAAAGACAAACAATGATACATGCATTTTCAATTGTTTTAGTGTAAACACACTAATCGCATTCATTGATAGTGAAACCATCTTTGATCATGACACTATCAAATTTCTCATGCCATTGTTTTGGAGCCTGCTTTAAACCGTATAAGGATTTTACCAATTTACACACTTTGTGTTCTTGACCCTTGACTATAAATCCTTCATGTAGCTCGATATATATTTCTTCATTTAATTCACCGTTTAAGAATGCAGTCTTGACATCCATTTGATGGATATCTAAGTTATGCAATACTGCAATTGCAATCAACATCCGAATGGAGGTTATTCTTATTACTGGTGAATAAGTATCGAAGTAGTCAAGTCCTTCTTTTTGTCGATAGCCCATGACTACTAATCTAGCATTGTACTTATCGATAAATCCATCGAGTTTTAATTTTCTTTTGAAAATTCACTTACACCCAATTGGTTTACTGATAAGAGGCAAGTTTGCCAATTCTCAAGTATGATTACTTAGTATGGATTCTATTTCGCTATTTATTGTAGAATCACCTGGGGGGTGAATAGGTGATGGCTAATCTAATGGTCACTTAATGTCAAATAATGCGGAAGTAAAAACTATTATGACCTAAACTAAACTTTTACACTAAACACCACGTATAACACAAGAGTGTTGCTGAATTCCCCGTGAAGGGCTCTGGACAAACTCCTCTAGATTCCCCTAGATAAGGGTTGAGGTGCCGCGTTGGCTCTCTTGGTTAAATACAAGTGTTAGCAAACAACCCAAGCATATATCAATTAGGCACAAATGTATATCATGCATATAAAAATAAAGACAAGATAAGTATGCAAGATATAAACAAAGAGACAAATAGAGAGAGAGTGAGCAATCGCAAACACAGGGATTTGTTTCGAGGTTCGAGCACACTTGCTCTACATCCCCGCCTTCGACACACGAAGGATTTCCACTATAATCGATCCCACCGGATCACTCGGTGCCGCAACACCTACAACGAGTTCCCACAAGAACTCCTTGGACTCTCTCTAGTCCGTACACACCGCAAGCCCACCGGCTCGCCGAGGCCGCACCTCAAACAACAAGTTCGCACCCGAACTCGAAACACCGAGTCCCCACTAGGACCCGAAACAATGCGAACACAACCGTCCGCCTCCTCAAAGAGCAAAGATGAACTTTGGTGATCACAACTCTTGATCACCTAAAATCCTCTCACAACAAATCCCTATAGGTAGATATAGCAATGGATAGCTCAAGTGGGTGTGTGCGAAAACAAGGATGAGAATGGTGGATGAAAACTCAAGAAATCTCTTTTTAACACTCTTGATAAAAACTCCCCTTTTGATTGGAAGTATTAGCTCTCAATTTAGTGGAGAAACTCTTTTAAACAAGTGGGAATAACTGGCTCAAAGTCCACTAAAAATCTTATTGAAAAACAATGCCCAAAACCCCAAATTTATAGGGCTAGAAAAACTAGCCGTTGGGGTCTGTCAGGCCGGTCGGTCGACCGCCCGGTCGACCGGCCAACGGTCATATTTCAGACCGTTGTGCCATCGGTCGACCGGTCGGTCGACCGAGACAGGATACAGAGAGCAAGTCTCTCTGTCCGGTCGGCCGCTCGGTCGACCGGGCCTTTCCAGAGAGCAGAGCTCTCTGGACGGTCGACCGGCCTCCTGCCAGAACTGGCGTGCACGTCTGTGCACGTCGGTCGACCGTCCGGTCGACCGGCTGAAGCCAGTACAGAAAAGTAAAGGGATTTAAAACTTGGTCTTTTTGATTGAAATAAAATCCTATAAAATCATGAAAAATCTACAAAAATAGTTTTACCAATATACTTTGATAAATAAACATGCTTGCACAAAATGATTTGGACTATTTTTGTAATATGGAAAAATTGGCTCAAATGAAAACTGTATTTTTCCAAACTTGATTTTTCAAAACTTGTTTTTCCAAAACTTCACCAAATACAAAAACAAGATATTTAAACTCATTTGAAGCATAGAGTGTATGGATATGATCCACTATACAAACATAGTGAAATATCTATGTTTTTGACATTAAGCACTAAACATGGTTTTGGATAAAACATATAAACTTGAATACCAAAACCAAAATGATATTTTGTCAAAGAGAAAATTTTTTTCTAAAACAAACTAAATCAAGAGTGTGTGTGTGTGTATATGATATACTTGAGCAATCCACCAACTATTCTATCCTTTACATTTTATCTAAAAACAAATCTTCTAAAACAACCTAGACTCAAGTCTTCATCTTCTTGAAGTCTTCACTTGAAGCCTCCTCATCTTCTTGACTTGGTCCAAATACGATCCAATGGCTCCTGGATCAAACCGTGCTAGCTTCAAAACTTGACTTCAAATCCTTTATTGAAGCTATGCACCTACTAAGATCTTGATCATAAATCTGTCACTAATTAAACATAAGATCATTAGTACTATAACTACATGAGTTGATCATCATCAAAACTAGAGTGATGGGCTTTCGGGCCAACAATCTCCCCCTTTTTGATGATGACAAAACTCATGAAGTTATATATGCATGGATTAAAGTAAAGCTCCAAAGAAGCTCCCCTTAACTCATGCATAACAAACAAATAATAAATATGCAATGTATGCTCATAAACATGTATGCAAATGAAGGAGTAAACATGCTAATCAAGCATAAAACAAATCAAATTCTTTTTCTCCTATTTGCAAAACAAAACATATATGCATAAACATAAATACTACTCCTCCTTAAGTAAGGAAAACATGCATATATCTCAAATACTTCTCCCCCTTTTTGTCAATCATCAACAAAAGGATTAAAGTAAAAACAAGATCAAATAAATTTTTCTCCCCCTTTTTGTCCAAAACAAGGAACCAATGAAGGGGTAAACATAAATCAATCAATAAGGATTATATGCGATATACATTCATGAAGAGGAAGACGCTAAGTTAGTGTTGACTGAATTTTCCTGCACACAAAAATATAGTACTTTAGAATATGATGTGCAAGTCTCAGTTCTAATCCGCGGTAGCAGGGCTATGCGGGTCGTGATCCTCAAGGAGGGACTGCGATGGAAGCGTTAAGCAAGTTTCTCTAAAAATTTATCTTTTTTAGTTATTTTGTTAGTCACGATGGTATTTACAATGAAAAGTGGTATTTACAATGAGTTGTGGGAAAGAATTGTGGAAGATGTGGATTTAATCTACAAAAAAGAAAAGAAAAGAAAAAGAAAGAAAACTTATCTCTTTAGTCTGCTTGCCGTTTGAACCGTTGCGATGATTTCCCTTTTCTTGGAAGGTGTACAAGCACGGCTTATGGGATCGTCGGCCTTCTTAATCTACTCTACGAAATGAAAAACAAGCTATGAAGACCTGTTCATCGCCATTGGGCCGTCAAGGTTCCTTCTTCGGCTAGGTATTCTCGAAGCAGTTGGATCTCATGGTGGGCAAGACATTAGAGAACAAATAGAAGAAAGTAGATACAAGATTAAAATAAGAATAAAAAAAACTAGAATAATACAAGAATAAAATAAAACAAGCCTTGATTCGATTATTAAACAATGGTGGAAAAATAACACTTACACCGACTGTCACCATCAGTACAAGCAGATCCCTTCCTCCATGAATACATCATCTCCTCTCAGCTTTTACAAAAAGAAAATAAAAAATATACAAAGGTGGAAAGAAAACCTAAAAACCCTAACTTTGGCCTTGGCTCTTCTCTGGACGACTCTGTACGTTGCACTGCAGGGGATATTTATAGGTGCAGAAGGCAGAGGAGTCCTGGATGAACTTGCCCACGAAATCTGAGATTCTGGATCAACTAGATTGCCGCGGTTTTGCCGCGGTTCCGCGGCACTTTTGTGGCTTCTGGCCACGCGCTTTGGCGCGTGGCTTCGTCTGGTCCGTCCATGTCGGCGCCAGCTTCTGGAAGTATGATCCTGACTCTTCATATTGGGATTTCGATGTAACTTGATAATCAAGTTACCTAGATTTTGAATTCTCTCAATCTCTTTTAAACGAATTTCCTTCTCATCTTTGGCTTTTATGCTCATCCTGCAAGAGTTTAGGGTTGGGTAGAATTCTATCCTTCCCTCAACTTTAATAATTGCAACTTTAGCCCTTGTATATTTGCACTTTGACAATCTGATATTTGCACTTTGACTCTTGGGCTTCAAATGTGGGCTTTTGGGCTTCATTAAGCTTTATTTATTATAAAAATAAGAATTCGAGGCCTGCACACAATAAATAATAAAATATTAATAATTGTGCAGAATTAAATGAATAAATATGAAAATGTGATGGTAAATGTTATGATAAAAATGCACTTTTGATTACCAATCACACCCCCACACTTATCTTTTTGCTCGTCCTCGAGTAAAAACAAAGAAAAGAAAAAGTTAATCTATCCTAACTCACTTTCGTAGGAATCACGATTGCACTTAGCACGTGCAACAAGCCGTTAAACCTCTAGGTTACCCTAGAGGACGAGTGTTGTCTCGTGAGGGTTTTCAGCGGATTGCACCCACAAAATCCATAAAAAGGAAAATATTTGAATTATATTTGAAGAGACTAAGTAGTCTATAAGTTTTTAGGATCTTCATTTTTATTCATTCTTCAAACCTAGTCTTTATAAAGTCAATTGTTATTCATTTTAGGTAAGGATTAAATTGAATTTCTAATATAGTCTTTTTCGTTACCAAAAATCATATGCATCCTTATGTATTTTTACTAGCAATTCCTTAACTTGGACTCTCATGCCTCTTTATTATTTTTATAACATCATCTAATTTTCTTTCGTGTAAGTATCAAGGCTTCTTGAGGCCCTCATACCTAACTAATTGACTATTAGATGTGTTAATATAATTTTTTTTTTTGGCATGTATAACTCATCTTATTTTCTTTCGTATAAGTATCAAGGCTTCTTGAGGCCCTCATACCTAACTAATTGACTATTAGATGTGTTATTACATGTATAATATTTCTCAGTTTTCTTAGGCTTTCTAATCCACCCATGTAGCGAACTTAAAGTCGGTGGCTCCCAAACCGGTCGGCTTTAGGGCACCAGGTGAGAAAAACACCCCGCGGACTCAAATTCGAGTGAACTAGGCCACAAAACTAAGGTATTATTTTTTTTTATTTTTATTTTTTTTTGCATTCACCTTTAGGCGTGAATACTTATGCTTCTTGAGGCACATGTATCCAGCTTAATTAGTGATTTTTTTCTTTTTCTTTTTATATATGAGGCACAAGGGTCTTTGTCTTAGAATCCTAGATATGCATTAGGTATGCATATTCATTAAGGTAAAAATCAAGACTAATTATTTATTCAATTTCTCTCCTATACCTAAAATTTAAACAATTTATTTATTTTGACCAAGTCTTTAGAAATCCTAATCATGATTTTCCTAATCCTTAAAACTAACTTAGATTTCTTTCAAAAAATAAGTCAAAATACTTCCTTTTTATAAAAAAAAATTTTTTTTTAAAAAAAATTTTTTTTTTATTAGCAAATTTTGTTAGTGTCTACCTATGTTAGTATGTTAGTAAAGCCCACCCCCACACTTATCTCATGCATTGTCCTCAATGTATGAATGTATGCATATATGCATGAAACAGAACAAGGGAAGGCGGAAGTTACCTTAAGGTGGTGGTTCCGGAGGTGGTCTAATTGGTCCACGAAATGCGGCCCAAACAAGATAACGTGGTAGTTCACGGGACCTACCTTTATTTACCTCTTTTATATTTACATGTTTACAGTCCCCAGTATGAATAGGATCATGGAAGATCCTCTCTTGAAACTTACTCCCTTTACATAACCAGTCCTGAAAAATCATCACAGAGTCATGGTCTATACCTATGTCCAACAAAAGAATGTGACTTGGTAGAATGGTTGACTTGGACTCAAGAATGATAGGTTCAGGATCTAATGCCGACTCAGGAAAGAAACTCAAATTAAGTAAAAGTTCAGGAATCGGGCTAGGATCAAGAAGTGGGTCCAAGTCAAGAAATTGAAACTCAAGTCTACAATCATTTTCCCACAATGGAATGTGACTCAATGTTGGTGATTCAAGTTCAGGAATGATAGGTGTGGGAATCAAAACTGACTCTAAAATATTACCTAAGTCGGGTAACAAAACAGGAGTCAATAATGATTCGGGAATTTGAACTTGATCATAGATTTGGGAATCTAGGTCACATATCTCATTAGTTTCAATCTCATAAAAATGGGAACTTGCCAATTTTTTCATGGGACTTTCAAAATTGCACAATTGGTCAAGTTCAATATGATCATCAAAAATGGGTGATTCAATTTCATGATCTATGGGTATGGGAATAAATGTTGGCTCAGAAAATTGGTCCAAATTGGGTAAGGATACCGGAGTCAACATAGATTCGAAAATAGAAACTGAATCGTAAAGTTGGGGATCGGGTTCACATTCACAATCTAATTCAATCTCATTGAAATTAAAACTAGCCAACTTGTCCAAGGATTGGGGTTGAGCAAGTTCATATTGATGTGATGAAATTGAATTTTGATCAAGGTCTTCTAGACAGAATGATTCTTGGTTCCTATCAACTTGGTTGGTTCGCTCAAGAATGTTTGAAAGTCTAGAAATTTGATCATTCATTATATCTTGCAACCGATCCACTTTTTCTTCTAACCCATCAAATAGATCAATGGTGGACTGAAACCTTGGTGATGTGGGAAAAGACGTATATGAAGGTACTGATTGAACAGGTGGTTGACCATATGGCTCAGGGGTATTGAATCCCCATTGACTCTGTGAAGAGTAGTGATGATTATTCCAATCTTGTTCATAGTATTGGGACTGGGGCATGTAATGATTTGGATAAGACCAATCTGGCACACTAGGTTGGTCAAAGTTATGATATGCCGGGTTGGTAATATCCGAATAAGAGGTTGGTGTGTAACATGGATCCTCATTAAAATTGAAAAATTGTTGTTATAGGCCATATCACACAATCACAAACAAAAGAAAAAAAAAACAAACCAAAAAGAAAAATTTCTAACCTAAGTTAGGGTAGACCTAGACCTAGACGACTCCTAACTGGTTAGACTGTCCACGGGAGGTAGGGTGTAGACTTTGACCACAAGTTAATCAGCCAGGTCGGGGCAAGAGTGGTGGGAGGTTTTCCGTCAAAGACGTTCCTTAATTAAATAACCACCACACTTCGGGCTTTCGGCCCTCAATCCCCTTCCTAGACACTGATTTGGCAGGAGTCAACTTCCAACACCGTTCCCCCTTAGGATAATCTCCTAATTGAGTCCGAGTGTCCCTAGGGCCAACATCTACTCTTTTTTAGTTAGGCTTGGGTTAGTGAGTGCTTGGAATATGATTTTTGGGCTAAGGAAGGGTGATGAAATCCCCACCTTATCTTGTTAATGGGTTATGCCCTTAAGATGAATTAGTGCAAGTGTACAAGATAAATAGATAGAATTCACTCGAAGCAGAAAATCAACCAAGAGATGAGTCCTATTCTACATGCAATGCGTACGTACCTTGCGTCTCCAGCACTCTTCAACAGTAAATAAAAATAATTGAAAAGACACGTGCCTAATATGCAAACGTCTAATCAATTTTTATCTTTAACAACAAATAGTTTACTGTTGAATTAATTAGCAGTATATAGGTATATCACAGAACAAATCAGAACAGAGCAGAAAGCAGTATTTACAATTTGCAGCAACCTGCAAAAATATCAATCAGTAGTTCTCTACTGTTGCCGCGTTTCCGCGGCTCTGGCCGCGGATCCGCGGCAAAACAGTAGGTTCTGGTGCTCTGCCTTCGAGGGCAGAGACACAGAATAGCAATATGTCCACTGCTGCTGCTATGTTTCTGTTTCCTGTTCTCCAAACCTGCAAACAGAAAAGAATAAAGAATTAGTTAAAATTAAAATTTTGTTTTAGAGATAAACTTACCGTCCTTCCCCGGCAACGGCGCCAATTTTTGATTGAGATTTTGATAATTGAAATAGAGTTCAGAATTCTTAGTCTCAATGCGAATCCGCTGTAGCAAGGGCTCAAGCGGGTCGTGATCCTCAGGGAAGGATGCGATGAAAGCTTTTCGACTCGATTCCTCTGTATGCTTCAAGTAAGAAGAGAGAGATTAGATTGGTGATGAAAATATGAGATTAAAGACGTGGTTTTGCTGATCTTCTACCACAACCCTATTGCAAGTTAAGGAGCTTGATCTTCATCTTAAGATTGATATGATTCACCCTAGGTCATTACAAATAATTCAAGCAAGAAAAATCAATACTAGATTCTTGCTAAGTTACATAATCTAAAAACTAAACTATGGTTCATCCTAACATCTAGGTGCAGCCTAATAAAAGACGAATCTCAAACTTATGCTGTCCTAGTTCTTAAGTTGAAGTCATGAAAAGCCTTTTAATATGCAACCTAGATTAGGATTTCTAGGTATTTGTTAAATCTTCTAGAAAAATTGTTTTTAATACCTAGGGTTTCGATTGATGTTCCTTAATCAGATCTAGGCTTAACTGCTCTAGGGTTGCTTCAAGAGTCTCAGCAAACCACTAGAGAGATTTAGTTCTTCATTATTTTTTTCTTTTCAAATTATTTATTTTTTTATTATTTTTTTTATGAGAAAGATTGCAAGGAAAAGAAAACGAAAACAAGAAGAGATCACAGATTAAAACAAAGAGAGATCACAAAAGCAATAAAGTAAAGTTGCAGAAATTAAAAGAGAACAAAAGAGTGACCTTTATTTCGTTGAATCTCCGGTTACACAATCGTCTCCTTCTTCTCCACAAATAGCATGAAATAAAAATTACAACTT
>JAVJIF010006771.1:0-62959 GCA_038442645.1 Agave tequilana
TGATATCTAAAGTTGACAGTCTAAGATAATCAGCATCTAGTTCAGGATTTTTCAGGAATTTCCTAAAAATCAACAGTGGAAGATGATAAACCTGGAGTAAATTTAGTTTTTTTTGATCTGGACATGATGAAAACTAAATTGGATCAAGTAGACAGTAGATATGAAAGTGAATGACTGAGAGATGAAAGATTTATACCCAGATATCAAGAACTGTGGAGGAATTGAAGGAATTTCTCTGGTGAAGCCTGCTACAGAAACCCGGGTGCCCTAGCTTCTGGTCGACTGAGAACTCGGCTGGAAGAAAGAATGAGGGGAAAACTTAGGGTTTGGTAAGTTAATGAGATGAATCTAGGGTGAGGATGTATCCTGGAAAGAAGTGAGTGGTCAGGATTAAAAGAGAGTGTAACGGATCCTTAACTTAAATTATCGGTCGGGTTGAAACAGAAATCCGAAAAACAGAAAACAGAAAGTCACAGTTTTAGTCGACTTACAGGACAAGACTAGTCGACTAATAATGGACTAGTCGACTGTAAATTTACTATAGTCGACTAATTCTGGACAAATCAGAAATTGAAGTTTCTATTCTCACAGGAGTCGACTAGGAAATTTTCAAGTCGACTAAGGCTTTTATAAGTCGACTAATAATAGTTGTAAGTCGACTAATTGTTGAAAAAACTACTGCTTTGAAAAAATCTGAAAAATTTGTTTTAAAAATCTGAAAAATTACAAATACCCAAATCTCTTCTAAATTTATAAAGGTATCTTCTTTCAGTGGTTTTGTTAATATATCAGCAACTTGATTATCAGTTGATGACATGCATGTTATTGATCTTTCATATTAGTATCATAAATAAGACAAACATCTTTTTCAAACACAATTTCATAACCTTATCACATAATTGACTAATACTTAATAGATTGTGTTTTAACCACTTACCAAAGAAATTTTCAATAAGGAGTTTTGAAATATTACCAACTATGCCGGTACCAATAACTTATCCTTTGTTATTGTCTCCAAATATCACTGTACCTCCCTTTTTGATTTGTACGAAGACATAGTTGCGTATGTCCGGTCATGTGTTTGGAACACCCACTATCAAGTATCCATTTTTTCTTTATAAGGTACCTATAGATAAAAACAATATATATGGTACCCTTTGTGATAGGGTCCGAAAAAGGTAGCCTTTAGGAACCCAAATCCAATTGGAATTTGGTTTCCACTTGTTAGTATAAACATAATTCCTTAGAATTACACACATCATGTATATAAGATGCAACATAAACATTTTTATCAACATTATTTAGATTCTTAGGAACCCATATATATTTGCATCTAATTCTTTTTGAAATATCATTTCTTTTTACAAAAAATTTGTATGAATTATGAACATGTGTAGATTTTACAAAATTAGTTTTTTGAAAATCCAATACCAACATGAGTAGGCTTATACATGTTATCTTTTGAAAAACCAAGACCAAAATGTTGTTAGACATCTTTTGAGAAGATAATAACATATTAAATTCTCTTTTCCTTTATTAAACTTAGATACATTTTTCAAAAGATCTTCATACTTAACTTTGAAACTTATCATATCTTTATCTAAAACATTAATTCTAGAATTTAAAGACAAAGTTTCCTTTTAAAGTAAAGCATTCTCTTTTAAGAAAACTTCATTGTCTCTTTTTAAAGATACAATAACTTTTTCAAAATCTTCTTTTTGAGAACTAAAAGATGATGTTTGAGAAACAAGAATTGAATTATCATTAATAAGTTTTTTCATTTTCCTTTATTAAAACTTTATTTCTAATCTTTTCAGTTTTGAAATTATTATAAGTTCATTAAGGCTTCTAATAAAGCATCATAATCTTGTACCTCTCTTCTTGGGGCCATGAAGCAAATATTGGCGGTTTTCGTTGCTTCTTCTTCGTCCGAGGAAGATGAGTCGCTATCATCCCATGTTGCTTGAAAGGCCTTCTTCTTATTGTTGAACTTGTTGAACTTGTTGGACTTGTTGAAAGTCTTGAAGTGTTCTTTTGATTTCATCAATAGACAATCCTTCTTCATGTGGCCTGGTTTGTTACACTTAAAACAAGTAGGAATATCGTTAGTATCTTTATTCTTATTAACTTACCTTGTTTTAAGAACTTTTGAAATTTCTTGAAATCATGGCCATTTCGTCTTCATCTTCATCCGAATTGTCCGTATCTGAAGTTGCATGGAAGGCAAGAACTTTCTTCTTGGATTGATGTTGTTGTTCGTCCTTCTTTCTTTCTTCATTTGCACTTCATATGCCATTAGATTACCGATTAGGTTTTCTAATGTCATAGTTGAGAGATCGTTCGCCTCTTCAATGGCGGTTGTCTTCTTCTCCCCATTCCGGTGTGAGTGCTCGAAGGATCTTACGGACTCGTTCAACTTGAGTGTAGTCCTTTCCAAGGGATGCAAGAGTATTGGTGATGTCGGTGAACCTTGTAACCATTTCGGATATGGTTTCGTTCTCCTTCATCTTGAACAATTCAAATCTGTGGACAATAACTGAAATTTTAGATTCCTTAACCTTGTTCGTACTTCGTGTGTTACCTCAAGTGTATGCCATATTTGATGTGCAGAGTTGATGTAGACACACGGTTGAACTCTTCTTTGTTAAGGCACAAAAGAGAGCGTTCATCGCCTTGGCATCCAGATTTGCATTCTTCTTTTGTTCTTCATTCCAAGCGTCGTAGTTGGTTGTAGGCTTGGTGTACTCGGCTTCTACGATGTTCCAAAGATCCTAGTTGAGCGACTGCAAGTAGATCTTCATTCTACACTTCTAGTAATTGTAGTTGGTTCCGTCAAAGAGCGGTGGACGTTGTGTAGAATGCCCTTCTTTGAATTGGGATGATTGGAAATCCGTTGCCATCCTTGTATGGTTTTTTGCCTTGAAACCTGCTCTGATACCAAATGTAGGATCTATATACCAAGCAAAACAACACTAGAGGGGGGTGAATAGTGTTTTATAAAATATTAACCAATCTACTTGCAGGAAATTAAATAATCAAAGAGATAACCACAGAAAATACAAACGCAAACAGCGAGAGTTATCCTGGTTCGGTCCTTGTGACCTACATCCAGTCCCCAAGCCACCCGCTTGAGATTTTCCTTTAACTTGACTTGTGTACACCCACAACCAATGCCTTGTACACCACTTGACAACACCCTTTGTCAAATGTGCACAACTTCTCTTCCACCAAGAGAACACGCCTGTACACTTTCTTCTACACCCAAGAAGACGCCTTGTACAAAATCTTCTTTGAAATGAATACAATAATTTCCTATAGCCTTGATACAGAATGTGTAGTGGACAAGGTTCAGTATAGGAAAATTTAACTTCAGAATTCTTCACAAAGGGAAATGGCTTTTGGTGAAGAACAGAATTTACAGATTTCAGTTTTCAGGTTTCTGACAATTTGGCTTTGGAAATCTGATGGAATGAATTGGTAAAAGGCCTTTGGAATAACTTCCCTATTTATAGATGAACACTAGGGTCAGTTAGGGTAGTTATGGGACCAATTCAGACATTTTAAACGTTGGAAAACGTTGCCAAATGAATCAGATAAGAGAAACTGTCCAACAGTCAGAAACTGCCTATAGTCGACTAGGATACTGGATTAGTCGACTAGGCTATAGGCAAAAGTTCAACTATTAGTCGACTAGTATGACTGTTAGTCGACTAGGGAAGTGTCTGTTGGAAACACAGGTTTCTGGATAACTGAAAATAGTCGACTATAACTAACTATTAGTCGACTTATAACTGTATTAGTCGACTTGATAAAATGGGGTAGTCGACTAATTTTTGTTTCAGAAAGAAACAGAGAGTTGGATAATTTTTGTATCAACTATTAGTCGACTTGGAAATAGGGTTAGTCGACTAGGGTATCTGTTAGTCGACTAGGTAGGAAAGTCAAGTCGACTAATTTGCTTACAGAGTCCAAACAGAGAGTTAGGATTTTTTGTTCTAAGTGGACTAGTCGACTAGGGCTTTTTGTCAAGTCGACTACATTTGGGTAGTCGACTATATCAATAGGGCAAGTCGACTAGGAAAGGTTTTTGTGTAAGATATCAAGGCTTTTCATATTTTTCTAAGTTACACAAACAACTTTCCGAATGCACCATAAGCTTCAATAATCTTCATCTGAGGTAGAGCAATCATCATGTGGTAGAAGTGTTCGTCCATCATCAAAATCTTGCAATTTGAGAGGCTTCAACATCTTGAACTTGTCAGGTTCCAACACCTTTCACAATAGAGTCAGTCTCTTGTGTGTCATTTCCTTGAATCTCCATTCATTGTGGGGGATTATTGGAATATGAAGAAATATATGATCATAGCCGCCATCATCAGTAAAGCCAAAAAAAATTATTATTTTATATTAAGAGAGATGCGGAAAACAAGAAAGAAAGGTTAAATAAATTAAAACAAAACCAGCCAAAAAGATCCTTTATAAAATATTATAAAAAGGCAAAAACGAAACCTCGCCTGCGACTGACAGCCACCGAATTTTGGTATTATAATATTTTCGCTTTTACACGAAAACCCTTCGAGATTAGTTATTACATAATAAATCTTTTCGACTCACGCTCAGATTCTATAAATGATTAATATAAAGAGTCAAATGGATGAATGAGCAAATGCTCTCAATGTGAAGTTGTAAATCTTCATATTTTTTTTGTAAACATCTTGAATGATCTCTGTCAGAGTCCTATAGCTAAGATTATGATCACGAAGGTAACCCTCAATCTTTACAAATTGTGTGTTTTTACTGCTAAAAGTAACTAGATTTCTCTTTCTTTCTTTTTTTTTCTTTCTTTCTCTATGTACATGTTCGCTACAAATTAAACCAAATATACTTGAGTAGCATTATTTATATACAAAAATATAGATAAATAGGAACATAAAAATGATATAAAATGATGCCAATCAATGAACTCGTGAAGAACAGCAGCGGCATGAGACCGACGCTAAAGTTGCCTCCTGCTCTGGTCATTTCATTCACGATCCCGAGGGTCCGCCAAAAGACGAAGGGGATGATGTTGAACACGGCCCCGCAGATGGCCTGGGCGTAGGGGGAGAAGCAAACTATGGCGAAGATGGACAACGAGAGGGACTTTGCTTGGCCGAGCCAGACGCAGAAAGCATCGCCCGTGTCTGCATGATCCACACGTTCCAAAGGCGAGTGAGCAAGTCAGAGACGAAGCCGCTGAAGGGCAGGCGATGACGTTGGCCATGCCAAATGAGGCGGCGATGATGTCGGAGGTTTTGAGGTCAAGGTGGTTGTAGTAGTACTCGTGGATGACATTTTCGGTGGTGAGCTTGACGCCCATGCAGTACTCGTGGACGACGTTATCATGGATTTTTGTTTTGTTTTTTTTAAATTATAAAGGTTTTGATGTCGGTTCTTATAGATAACTGACATTAAAAGTCCAGATTAAAAGTCCAGTTACAACATCAGTTTTTAGTCAAAAACTTACGTTATAGCTGATATATGATGGCAATTTTTAACCGCCGTCATTTATCTGGGATTTTTATGATACCTGGATAGACATCGGTCGTAAATACTTATTAAAATCAATTTTGAATCGCCATTAATCATGTATTTTGTACTAGAATAGGGTGCTTAGCATAGAAATACTATAGCGGCAATATTATCTGAAGCATTACAATATGTGTTACATTGATAACTCTTATGAATTTGTACATCAAGTGACTTCAAGTGAATAACAACCTATGACATGTTACCATGCTCATTTAGACAGGTTTTAAAGTTTTATCGCATGACTTAGTGAAAGCACTAATTCAGTCTGAAACGGGCACCACAAGTTCAGCATGTTAAACCCTTGATAGGCAACATGAAACTTTGGCAACCAATGCTCGAAGATGAGGCATTATGTAGGAGTAGAAAACTGTAGGAGTAGTGATAGTAAGTGAAACAACTGATTAGTTAGAATCCGAAACCATCCACCTGTGGACTAGTCACATGTGCTCCATTTGCTTTCGGCATCAACTCCTCCTATTCTTGAGCTTCGGATAATCAACTTTCTAGTGTCCTTCCTCTTTACAGAAAGCACATTGATTCTTCATCAAATCAATCCTGGACTTCGATCATCCACGATCACCACTGCCCCTTTCAAGTATAACTCCTTCCTCTTATAGTTAATACCTCTGTCGATGTGCTATTGAAGGACACCTTGTCCTTCTACATCGATCATGATTCACAAGGACAGCTGACACCTCATTATAACTAATTAAACGCTTACAATTGATTAAAGTCAGAACAAAGATTTCATACTCATCATCTGGTAGTGAACTCAACGAGATTAACGCCTTGTCCTCGTTCTTAATCACCTCCTCCATGTTATCTATGTATGCAAGAAGCTTCGTGCAGTTGCTCATGCGCTCGCCGATAGAAATATCCTTCTTCAACTGAAAGAGATAACGACTCCTCTTTAGTTGCAAGTGATTTTCAATGCTTTTGGTAAAATAATTGCGCTCTATGATTTCCCAATCTCCCCTGCAGAAGTTCTGTTCATCACATTATACTTCAGATCATGTATCAAAAAATATTGATGACGCCACACGATATTTGGTTTATCTTATCCCAATCCTTCTCCAAGATCTCATTTGGTTTCTTCTCAAACCGAAGAGCATCTTTCAAGTTTGATAAGTCAGCGCATCCATCACCCACATCTCCATATGTCAAAGTTGTTCATGCCATCAACTTCACCACATCAATTTTCGCTTGGTGAACATTCGCGGTCTTCACCATGAGTTGACTACTTTCAGCTATATCCTCCAGAAAACCAAAACATATTGCGAAAACTAATGGAAAATATATCCAAATTAGATAAAGATTGAAAACATTCCTCCAAATAAAATCCTAGATTGGATTTCTGAAACCGATCTACTCCACCTGAATGAACTCTCCATGAAACCTGGAAGCTTAGATACAACTCGTTGTGTTCCCCAAAGTTCAATCGCCAAAGATCAGAGATGCAGAAAATAATCACAAAAAAAGAACGCAAAACTAAGTATAGAACAAAAGACATGAAGGAGAGAGATCTTATTAATCAAATCACGAATACATATTACAAAATAAGGCACAATAACCTTCAATATATAACCAGAGAAATCAAGAAGAAAAGGAAACCAAAACTACTCAAATCGGTGATGAAACAAAATTAGAATTGAATAAGGAAACTGTCAGTTCACATGCATCGATCGACCGGGTGATCGACCGGCTCCTTGTAGCGGTCAATCGATCAGTCGACCCCTAGGCCAAATCTCCAACAACCATGTTTTGTAAAATCTCAATCGATTGACTGGACAGTCGATCAACATCTACTGCAAATTTTTTAACTTATGGGTCAGTCGACCGCACGATCGACCACCCCGATCCTTTTGTTCTCCTTTTTTGCACCTTGTGCACATCAGTCGACCACATAGGACCTGCGCGACTCCAACTACTGATGGTAACTACTGAACTCCCAACTTTCCCTGGCCTCTCTAAATGAGTTTGAAAAACTCTATCAACAAGCTTTTAGATCCTCTCCCCCAGAAAATAAACAAAACACAAGCATATATAAATTTCAACAAGGTAAGAAATACAGCAGAGGCACACTACACGGTAACTGCAACGAGAAGAAGACAATGTCCAAAAAAGAAGATAAATAAGAACTGTGTGCTCACTGAATTGTATCATGCACCACATCTCAACTAGTCACACATAAACAAGATGAATAAAAACTGTGTGCTCACACTATGTCTCATTATATTCTAGATTGTACAAAATATGCAGATTAGTTTCTTGCTTTGGATTAATGAAACTGTATTATTTTTAATTAAATTTGCTTTCTGTTAAGGCTATCAATATTAATTCAACAAATTTACAAGGTTAAGGACTTAATTTATTGGGTCATTTTTTATTCTTGGGCTTGATTCTTCAAGACTTAGTGTTTGTATTTGAAGACTAATCAATGGTTAACACCTAGTGACGTAGTCTGGATTTTAATGACATTAGGTTCAAAATAACATTTAATAATATTACTCAATCCAATATAATAAATTTTTAATAGTAATTTAACATACAAAAATGTCTCTAATTGTGTAACAAAAGAACAATATTTGATATTCACAATTTAGCTTACAAAAAACTAAGTTAGCGACATTTTTGTATGCGCAGGCTTGCGAACGCAATCCGAGTCCTTCTTGGTCTTGGGTCGGAGGTGGGTTCGGTCGATTAGCCCAGCCTAAGCAAGTCCAATCCATTATAGGTCTACACTTATCGATCATAAGCCCACTGCAATTTGGGTCCTTCTCAATCTCAGGTCTGGGCCAGGTCAGGTCGTATCCCGACTAAGCGGGTCCGGCCGGTTGTACGTTTTAGATACTCTTATTTTTAGATATCTTTATCCTATTGTTAGATACTCTTATCTTTAGATACTCTTATCTTGCCTTATCTTACTACTCGTTTTCTTATAGGTCTACTCGTTTTCTTATCTATCTAGTTTCTCTTGTATCTATATATAATGATGTAATTGCTTTATGAATAAATATACAGAAACTTCTTCTCCTTCAATTATCATGGTATCAGAGCCTTTTAAAATTTTCTCTGCTGATCGAAATTCTCTCGGTGTTCTGGAGCTTGCGTTAGGTCGTGCTTGCATAGTGTGTGCCTAGCGCCAGGCCACTTTCGCTTCATACAACATCAGAGCTTTCCTCGTCGTCCTCGCACATTCTCCTCCACCACAGCTAAGACCGAGTCCTCACTGATCCTCTCGCATCCACAGATGTCGGCTTTACCTTTACCCCTCCAATATTGCAGAATCTGATCAGAGCCCACTTAGGTCCTATTTTAGCCCTCATGAGCTTTCTCATCAATTTAGCCCTCTTGGCTTTTTTTCATACTCAGATAATCAATCGCCTTATAGCACGCCGCTAGTCAAGTTTGAGGAACTCACAAAAGCCTCCTTTCGCTCGGTTCATCTGAATCTCGTCTTACCTGATCCATTCGGATCTCGTCCTGCCTGATTCGGAATCTATTAGGATCTCGTTTTCTCATCTGATGCCTGATCCATCTAGATCTCGCCCTGCTTGATCTTTCTGAATCTCGCCCTATGGAGCTCGCCATCCTCTCGAACATCTGGATCTCGCCACGCCACCCTCGATCGTAATCTGCTCCATCGACCAGCTCATCATAAATCTCCCATCAGTTTTGCGTGAGATTTTGTTCAAACTCTTGATTTTTGATTCACTGTGAGCTTGAGGGAGGGTGTTAAATACTCTTATCATTAGATATCTTCATCCTACTGTTAGATACTCTTATCATTAGATACTCTTATCTTACCTCATTTTACTACTCGTTTTCTTATCTTTTTACTCTCTTTTGTATCTATATATATTGATGTTATTGTTTTATGAAGAAATATACAAAAACTTCTTCTTCTCCAAATTATCAGTTGGTGTATACTTATCTATCATAATTTCACATAAATCTTAGGCAGAGACTTTTTGTTTCCAACATGGTGCACCAGTACTGCAAGCTAAGGATTCGATAAGGCGTGCACCAATTTATTAAAGGGAAACATGTTATAAATGGGTTGACAAATTAACTCATTATCTGACCCATTTATTAAATTGATTGGCCAGATCCTAAACAAGTTGTACCGAATAGTGTTGAGCCCATACCCTGTTAGGGCAGTTTTGAGTAAAAGTTAGATTAGTAGATTGTGTTTTGATTGCCACCCTTATTTATAAGTGCAAAAAAAAAAAAAAAAGAAAAAAAAGAAAAGAAGCTTTGAGCAAAAAGTCTTTGGTCCATGAGTTCATGGCAAAGCAGAGTAACCAAAAAGCATCAAAGGAGGAAATTTTTTAGCATATATATTGTGTCATTTGTGTGTAGATAATTCGACAACAAACAATTGAGTAAAAAGTAAAAGACATAAATATAGAGTTGAGACTCTACCCATCACCTTAAATTTTTGCCCTATATAAAATATCAATTCATATTTGTGTCTTCATTAGTTTGTATACCGATTTGTCATAACGTTACATGATGTATAATTGGATTAAAATACAGGTGACCCACAATTTCTTGAATTTAATAAAGTTAAAGCATTGTTTAAAAAGATAATTTCTCGGATAAGTTTCGTCATATTCTTAGTTATATTTATATTCCCTCGAAGATGCCAATCCTTTCATTTCTTTTAATAATTAATATACGACTTTTGGATAAAATTATGGATTTTTGTCTCGAAATTCATAAATAATAGCAATTTGGCCCGTACAATTATCATCAATTTCTCCGAAGGTGTCGACTGTGCTGACATGGGTTATTGCATTTGACCCACGTTTTTTGAACTGATTCAAATTATATATGTTGTCTTCACATGATTTTTTTTCTCTGTGGCCAACTCCTTCTTTAATTAGATTAATTAAAAAACGTACATCATATTACAGTTTTTTAAAGTTTATTAAAGTTGAATTTATTAAAGTTTTTTATTTCCACAAATTTATTAAAGTATTTTGTTTCCACCGATCACGAATGCGGTGCAATTAATTGAAGTTTCTTTTCCCATCAATGGCTTGTCCTACTGTAACACCCCTTTTCTCAAGAGGGAAGTCCCAAGTCCAATCTCTCTGGTTGACGAAGGAGGGATTTAACTTGAATAATTTGTATTGAGTGTGTGTAAACTTGCGGGTGATCTCTAGTTTCCTTCTAAAAAAATTAAAGCATTTTTTCTTTTTAATTAATAATACTTTTAGATAAAGCTATAGATTTGTGTCCTGAGTTGATAAATAAACAGCACTTCTAGACAAGTTATAGATTTGTGCCCTGAAGTTGATAAATAAACAGCAACATGGTCCTAGCTAGGTTACCAATAGTTATATCATCAATTTCTTAATTTCTTCACATACGTAGTGTTAGTCAGGGGCGGAACCAGAAAATTTTTTTGGGGTGGGCTGCAATTTTTTGGGGTGGGTTGGTATGAGGGGGGGGAATGGATCTGGCCCTCGGATGGGCACTGACTCTTTACTCCTCTCCCCTTTGGGAGTCTTTCATTTTGATCCCTGCCCCATGCTACAATTTGCATTTGTTTAGCAGGATAATGGAATTCCCATGAGAGAGAGAGAGAGAGTAAAACGCATGGTGCATGTCAGTGGATCACAATAATATACTTCACGAAATTATTAATGATCTCCACACAATCTTTGTATATCGTGAGTGAGCTTCAACGAATCACTAGTCGAGCCCAGTGATCGATCACATACATCACGCGCGCTCACGATTTTTCTCAAGAAAAAAAAGTGTATTGTCATTTGAGTAATGTTTAATAAGGGGTTTGAGTTTTGAAAATCTAACGCAGTATTAAAGAGATTGGATTGGATTACAAGAGATCTCGAATTTTTGTCCAAGATCAGACTACGGCTTCCGTTTAAATAAGAACTAGAATAATAAAGCATTGCACGAGATTGTACATGCAAAAAGCCCCCGCAACTTCATCATGCGCTTGACTACAAGTGAGAGGGGAGGTTGACAATTATCCTGGGGCTCGGGGTTGTCGGTGAGTACAAACGACTGCAGCACACGTGTCAGCGCGACGTGCATGCGCAGCAACACATGCAGACATGGCAAAGATTATGGCAAGATTTTATGAACCCAAAATTCATAATTTCTGGGGCATGCATGCAAATTAATATTAAAGTATTCAAGCCAAATTTGGATGGATCTAAACTCTAAATGCAAAATTCCTGAGGGCTGGTTTGTTTCAAGAAAAGAAATGTAAAAATAAAATAAAATTATAGAACTAGATTTTTAATCATATAGTTTGATCATGATTCGAACTAATAATAAAATATTATATTGTTATTATTTCTCTAGAGAAAATTTAAGTACAGATCATATGGACTTTAAATCATTGGGTTTTTTTTTCAAAAATAATTAATCTCAAAAATCCATCAATCTCCAAGTTAATTCTAAGAACCAACATCTGACACGGTATGTTAATGTCAGTGACAGGGAGATTCGTCCCAACAGACGTGACGCCTGTGACATTCAAGTCAGTTTTGAATTCGTTCAAAACTAATATTTTTTTCTGTATTTATTTATTTAAATTGTCAATTATAGATGAACAAAATATTATTATTATAATTATTATTTTTTCATCTTTCAAGGTTGACAATCCCTCAGTAATTTATTGGTATAGATTATTAAACTGAGGGACGGTAGTTAGAGAGAGAGAGAGAGAGAGAGTGTGTGTGTGTGTGTGTGAGTGTAGTTTCCATAAAAGGAATGTAGAGAGAGCCAGTGGCACCAGTTGGCAGCTACCCAAAAATTGAAAAAATATATATATATATTTTGTGACCTTCAATGCTCTTTCTTGCTTCTTGCGGAGAGAAAATTAATTGATTTTTGTGGACAGACCCAAAGTGACCAACTAAGGAAATATCAGGTGGTCCCACGCTTTTTATTGGTTGGGAGGGTGGGTGGACTGTGCCCTCTGGAGCACCTCTGGCCTGCTGGTTTGAATTTTTCCACAAATTTCAAATGCATGGAACCAATAATGGCTGCCTCCAGCTCACAGTTCTGATCATACTTCAATAATTTCTCTCTCTCTCTTTTCAGAAAACTGAAAAAGTTTCGTTATCCTTCCGAGTTCTTTTGTATACAGGGCGGAACCAAAAAATGGGCCGGGCTGTAGCCCGGCCCAGCCAACTAAAGGTTCCGCCCCTGGTGTTAGTGTTGCCCAGGCAAGCAGGATACAAACCTCTAGCTCGAGGTTTGTTCCAAAGGAAACATCACACGGGACTTGAGAAGTACGAAGAATGTGTGTAGGTATTGCTCTAATGACTCCCAGTGAAGGAATCAAAATACTGAAGGCAACTTCCTTATTCATTTATCATAACATGCAGAAAACTGGAAAGAACGCAAGCGTATATAAATTTCACCAAGGTAAAGGAACACAGCAGAAGGCATACTACACAAATAATTGTGACGAGAAGAATACAGTGTCCTGACAAAAAAAAAGATAAATAAGAACTGTGTGCTCACTTAATCGTATCCAACACGTCTCAATTAGTCACAAAAAATAAGATAAATAAGATTTGTGTGCTCACATTGTGTCTGATTATATTCTAGATTGTACAAAATACGCAGAGCACGTTCTTGCTTCGGATTAATGAAACTGTATCAGTTTTGATTAAATTTGCCTTCTGTCAAGGTTATCAATATTAATTCAACAAATTTACAAGGTGAAGGACTTAATTTATTGGGTCATTTTCTAATTCTTGCTTGATTCTTCAAGACTTAGTGTTTGTATTTGAACACTAATTAATGGTTAACACTCATAGGTCTAGTCAGGATTTCAAATACGAGAGAAACAAAATAACATTCAGTAATATCACTCAACCCAATATAACATATTTTTAATAGTAATTTAACATACAAAAATGTCTATAACTGTCTAACGCAAGAACAATATTTGATATTCACAGTTTAGCATTCCAAAAAAAAAAAAAAAAATCAAGTCTAACACTTTTAGCATACAACAATGTCTGATGTTTGTATTTGAGCCCATATCTGTTTGCGTAAAGTTTACGTAATTATGCAAAACTTTCTCAACAGTTTGATTTCTTGTAATGGTAGAGCAAAAACTTGTGTATGAGATCGGTTTTTTTATTTTTATTGTATTGATGTGAGGCATCGAGATGCTTGGTAAAGAGAGACGGAGAGATTGGGATCATTTTTTGTCTTTGAGAGAGAGAATTATTTTGGTGAGATAGGCTTAATTAGATATGTGACTCAGTGGGCCCAAGAGAGAGAAGTGCTATTGTGGCAGGTCTTAATGGGGGGTTCTTAATGGGGGGTTCTTAATGGGGGGGGGTTCTTAATGGGGGGTTCGGGGCACCACATGTTCCCACACAACAGGTAATTTACCTGTTGTGTGGTGTTGTGTGGGAACAGGTGGTGCCCCGAATTCCTTAATGGGAGTCATAATTTGAGTACATTTCATGTGCACAAAAGAGTTTCAGATGAGGTCGGGAGAGGGCACGAGAGTAAGTCTCAGTTTATTGTTAATCTTTGGTGACAACCAGGCCTATAAATATTAGCACTACCACAAAGAGGATCCATACTCAAACCCAAAAGAAGCTGCGGCTAAAGCTCAAGGTTCCGACCATCATGTCTTCTCATTATCACTTTGCAATATTTCTTGCAATCACTGGTAATATTCTAAATCTATTTGTCTTTATGAAGTTCTGTTATATTTACTACTTTATTTTTTTCTGATGAAGTGTTGGGGTCTCAAACTCCAAAGCCGCAGTTTGGAAGTTCTGCTTTATTTGGGTTAAACATTGCAGGCTTTGTTAATACAACACCTGCGTGTACATCTTGCTTTTTTTGATATAAACCCTAAAATTATTTATGTTATTTTAAATAACCTACAAATAGTCCCCGTTGTACAATTCAGCAAGTAAGAACGTGAAATTGAATTTTTACAGGCCTCAAGATGATTAAGATTGGTCTATGACATTTGCTCTAAAGAAAAACAAAGAAAAGAAAAATGTCTGAACTGCCTCCAAAATAATATAATAAAGGTTTTTTTTATAGATATACACCGTCCAATCTTTGTTATTTAGAAAGTTTCCCTACAAATATTTGATATTAAAAATGTACCCTCCATATCTTAAAAGTTTACCTCTCTTTTAGAATAAAAGAATATATTCTGTTTGAATCTGTTCACTTGTCTTTTTTTTTTTTAATATAAATGACAAAAAATTCCTTATTTAAATAATTAATCCTTATATCCTAACTTAAGTTATAGATCAATCACTTTTTCTTCTTATTTCTTCTCCTTCTCCATCTCTCTCTTTCTCTTAAACCAACATATTTCTATTTTATTCATTAATCATATATTCCACATTAAATCAATCACAAACCCTTAAGAAATTTGATAAAAAAATAAAAAAATTAAAATGAGATTTAAGAGAAAATGAGGAGATATAAGAATTTTGGGTTAATAGAATTTGAGTCAAGTCATAGAAAATAATGAAGAGAGGTAAAAAGAAAGAATGATATAACAGGTAAAACACTCTTATTTCATTCAAAATCTAACTAGAGTGGTAAATTTTAAGATTTAAAAGACTTGAGAGGTAATTTTTCTAATATCAAAGATTTTGATAGTAAATTTTTAAATATCAAATATTATGAGGGCATGTATCAAAAAACTTATAACAAAATAAGATATTTAAATTATTGGAGTTTTTTCCATATCAACATCTAAAATCTTTATTAATTTCGTTTTTATCCCTACAATCTTTATTTTTTTCATTTTGATCTAACCCACCTTTAGTTATCTTTTTATCTCTAATGAGAAAACGTTAAAAGACCACACTACTGGGGGATCGATGCCCCAAATCCATTACAGCACTCACGCTATTTTTTGGTAGGGGAAAGAATATTGCCACCCAAAAATATGAAGGCAACCATTAAATATTTAAAAGTGTGCCATTAAAATTTGGACACTATTACCCTCGTGCAAAAAAATCAAAATTTGAGAAACATCTCAAAATTTTCTGGCTTGCCACCACTTTCTCTCTTCTTCCTCGTCTGCCTTCTTTGTCGCGGCGAGCCCTCTTGCCAAACCCAATTTCTGTACTCCCTCATCCCCATTAGCTGAAACCCAAGCGTAGCTTTCACCGAAATGGAATTCCAAGTTAATAATAAATGTTTGGGGGGGGTGGTTGGGCGATGAAAGAGAGTTGGGTAAGGAAACCAGTTATAAACAGTAAATGGGTTTGGTGAGAGGAAATGAGAAGGTGAGGAGATTGAAGGTTATTTTTCATTATTTTAGAAAGATTATATTAGATCAGAAACTAGAAATAAAATATTTCTGAAACCTTTTATATATAAACATAAAGATTATCAACAAGTGAAAATATAAAAAATAAACTTTTATCTGACTTTAGCTTTAGCATACAAATGAGTTTGGGCCTGTCCGGACTTGATTTGGTTCGAACCCGCTTTGACTCTCATCTATATTTGCAATCCAAACCAGTGGGTTGAATATGGGTCTAAAATCCTAGATATACAATTCATACAGGTATAGGATATCCCCATTTAAATGTTAAAAATGCAACAACCCCTGCAGACCTGGATGAAAAATATTTTTTAGTTTGAAAATGCATGGTTTTCTTTTATCGTATTATTTGTTTGCAGATTAACGACAAACTCACAACATTAATTTTACATGCTCTCTTTAAATTTGTGCTTTGTTTCGTCCTTCCACGGAAGACCCATCACTGATATCATTACCGTATCGTAACATTATGTTCAGTAGCAACAGCAACTGCTGCATACGCCAGCTGCCATAAAAACGGGAACCTCATACGTGCGAGCTTGATGTTGATGTGCTAGACAAGACAAACTACCTCAGTTTCCTCATGGAGGTTCGCCAATCGTTGAAAAGAGAGAGATACTCGGACTTCCTGTGTTGCCACCCCAAAACTCGAAGAAACCTCCACAATGGTTGGACCTGAAGCTCAAAGCACAAGGCAAAGAAACTACAGTAAAAATTCGGGGGGACAATCTCTACGTGGTAGGTTACCAGACCCAGGAAACCCCTCCGAAGTGGTACGAGTTGAAAGACTCCAAGTATATCACAGGAGCCACGCACTTGACCTTCAGTCGTGCCTACCCCAGCACGTGGATTCGATTGATTATCCCATATTTGAAGGCTACTTCAGGTTTCGTCAGCGCTGGTATGATATCTAGCTCGCGTCGTTCGTCTTCTATGCTTCCACATCCGCATCAAATTCTGAGCAATAAGGTCGGCGAAGACACTCACAACTGGCGCCATGCAGCCAGGAATAAAATCAAACACCCAAGACATAAGAAAATATTTGCTAATATCCTTAAAATATTATTATTATTATTAATTCCTCAAGCAAAGCCATAATAATCAACAACACCGGCCTAAATCACCAGAACCTGGAAAACATTAACCAAACAAACATACGAAGCCATAATAATTAACAACACCGACACAAGACCATATTATTTATTTAACCAAACACTCATACACTGCCACATATTTATTTGAGCACATAGATGGGTGGATATGTGGCTAGATAGATATCTGAAAGTACTCCAAGTGGTGAACATTTAGAGAGCACGACTAAAGGACGGCACGATCGTTAGCATCACAGGAACGAAGGCGAATTAGCAGAAGGAGGCGCCAGAAGTGGGTCGTTCGTCGCATTTTTGACAACATCGTGGAGATGTGCATGATGATCATTAACATTTGGCAGTTCATCATCATAACCCTCATCACATTCAGTTACCTTAGTGTCCAGTATGATGCCTAGCGTGGTGATCGAATCTGCAGCGGTTGCTTCCGCCACAAAATTCTGGTTCTGCTTATACTTGTCATAACACATAAAAATGGTGGATAAGCCCTTCCAGTTTCCGTTCTCTAGACACGTGTACATCCATTTCTCGAGTCTGGTCGCCTCGTTGTTGAGATTATTGGCGAAATATTCGGCGATGTAAGCAAATCTGCATGCTTCGGAGACCATCTGAGCCACGAGGATCACTGCTTTTGCAATATTGGCCTCATTAGAAGGTTTGGGACCGGCGAGTGCTTCTACAGCTCCAATGAATGCGCTCTTGCTCAGTGGTAGCTCGGTAAGACTAGTCAGTCCAGCTGCCTTCAACGTGCTGGGGTAGGCACGACTGAAGGTCAAGTGCGTGGCTCCTGTGATATACTTGGAGTCTTTCAACTCGTACCACTTCGGAGGGGTTTCCTGGGTCTGGTAACCTACCACGTAGAGATTGCCCCCCCGAATCTTTACTGTAGTTTCTTTGCCTTGTGCTTTGAGCTTCAGGTCCAACCATTGTGGAGGTTTCTTCGAGTTTTGGCGTGGCAACACAGGAAGTCCGAGTATCTCTCTCTTTTTCAACGATTGGCGAACCTCCATGAGGAAACTGAGGTAGTTTGTCTTGTCTAGCACATCAACATCAAGCTCGCACGTTATGAGGTTCCCGTTTTTATGGCAGCTGGCGTATGCAGCAGTTGCTGTTGCTACTGAACATAATGTTACGATACGGTAATGATATCAGTCATGGGTCTTCCGTGGAAGGACGAAACAAAAGCACAAGTTTAAAGAGAGCATGTAAAATTAATGTTGTGAGTTTGTCGTTAATCTGCAAACAAATAATACGATAAAAGAAAACCATGCATTTTCAAACTAAAAAATTTTTCATCCAGGTCTGCAGGGGTTGTTGCATTTTTAACATTTAAATGGGGATATCCTATACCTGTATGAATTGTATATCTAGGATTTTAGACCCATATTCAACCCACTGGTTTGGATTGCAAATATAGATGAGAGTCAAAGCGGGTTCGAACCAAATCAAGTCCGGACAGGCCCAAACTCATTTGTATGCTAAAGCTAAAGTCAGATAAAAGTTTATTTTTTATATTTTCACTTGTTGATAATCTTTATGTTTATATATAAAAAGGTTTCAGAAATATTTTATTTCTAGTTTCTGATCTAATATAATCTTTCTAAAATAATGAAAAATAACCTTCAATCTCCTCACCTTCTCATTTCCTCTCACCAAACCCATTTACTGTTTATAACTGGTTTCCTTACCCAACTCTCTTTCATCGCCCAACCACCCCCCCCAAACATTTATTATTAACTTGGAATTCCATTTCGGTGAAAGCTACGCTTGGGTTTCAGCTAATGGGGATGAGGGAGTACAGAAATTGGGTTTGGCAAGAGGGCTCGCCGCGACAAAGAAGGCAGACGAGGAAGAAGAGAGAAAGTGGTGGCAAGCCAGAAAATTTTGAGATGTTTCTCAAATTTTGATTTTTTTTGCACGAGGGTAATAGTGTCCAAAATTTTAATGGCACACTTTTAAATATTTAATGGTTGCCTTCATATTTTTGGGTGGCAATATTCTTTCCCCTACCAAAAAATAGCGTGAGTGCTGTAATGGATTTGGGGCATCGATCCCCCAGTTAGTGTGGTCTTTTAACGTTTTCTCATTAGAGATAAAAAGATAACTAAAGGTGGGTTAGATCAAAATGAAAAAAATAAAGATTGTAGGGATAAAAACGAAATTAATAAAGATTTTAGATGTTGATATGGAAAAAACTCCAATAATTTAAATATCTTATTTTGTTATAAGTTTTTTGATACATGCCCTCATAATATTTGATATTTAAAAATTTACTATCAAATCTTTGATATTAGAAAATTACCTCTCAAGTCTTTTAAATCTTAAAATTTACCACTCTAGTTAGATTTTGAATGAAATAAGAGTGTTTTACCTGTTATATCATTCTTTCTTTTTTACCTCTCTTCATTATTTTCTATGACTTGACTCAAATTCTATTAACCCAAATTCTTATATCTCCTCATTTTCTCTTAAATCTCATTTTAATTTTTTTATTTTTTTATCAAATTTCTTAAAGGGTTTGTGATTGATTTAATGTGGAATATATGATTAATGAATAAAATAGAAATATGTTGGTTTAAGAGAAAGAGAGAGATGGAGAAGGAGAAGAAATAAGAAGAAAAAGTGATTGATCTATAACTTAAGTTAGGATATAAGGATTAATTATTTAAATAAGGAATTTTTTGTCATTTATATTAAAAAAAAAAGACAAGTGAACAGATTCAAACAGAATATATTCTTTTTATTCTAAAAGAGAGGTAAACTTTTAAGATATGGAGGGTACATTTTTAATATCAAATATTTGTAGGGAAACTTTCTAAATAACAAAGATTGGACGGTGTATATCTATAAAAAAACCTTTATTATATTATTTTGGAGGCAGTTCAGACATTTTTCTTTTCTTTGTTTTTCTTTAGAGCAAATGTCATAGACCAATCTTAATCATCTTGAGGCCTGTAAAAATTCAATTTCACGTTCTTACTTGCTGAATTGTACAACGGGGACTATTTTGTAGGTTATTTAAAATAACATAAATAATTTTAGGGTTTATATCAAAAAAAGCAAGATGTACACGCAGGTGTTGTATTAACAAAGCCTGCAATGTTTAACCCAAATAAAGCAGAACTTCCAAACTGCGGCTTTGGAGTTTGAGACCCCAACACTTCATCAGAAAAAATAAAGTAGTAAATATAACAGAACTTCATAAAGACAAATAGATTTAGAATATTACCAGTGATTGCAAGAAATATTGCAAAGTGGTAATGAGAAGACATGATGGTCGGAACCTTGAGCTTTAGCCGCAGCTTCTTTTGGGTTTGAGTATGGATCCTCTTTGTGGTAGTGCTAATATTTATAGGCCTGGTTGTCACCAAAGATTAACAATAAACTGAGACTTACTCTCGTGCCCTCTCCCGACCTCATCTGAAACTCTTTTGTGCACATGAAATGTACTCAAATTATGACTCCCATTAAGGAATTCGGGGCACCACCTGTTCCCACACAACACCACACAACAGGTAAATTACCTGTTGTGTGGGAACATGTGGTGCCCCGAACCCCCCATTAAGAACCCCCCATTAAGAACCCCCCCCCCCCCCAATTAAGAACCCCCCATTAAGAACCCCCCATTAAGACCTGCCACAATAGCACTTCTCTCTCTTGGGCCCACTGAGTCACATATCTAATTAAGCCTATCTCACCAAAATAATTCTCTCTCTCAAAGACAAAAAATGATCCCAATCTCTCCGTCTCTCTTTACCAAGCATCTCGATGCCTCACATCAATACAATAAAAATAAAAAAACCGATCTCATACACAAGTTTTTGCTCTCCCATTACAAGAAATCAAACTGTTGAGAAAGTTTTTGCATAATTACGTAAACTTTACGCAAACAGATATGGGCTCAAATACAAACATCAGACATTGTTGTATGCTAAAAGTGTTAGACTTGATTTTTTTTTTTTTTTTTGAATGCTAAACTGTGAATATCAAATATTGTTCTTGCGTTAGACAGTTATAGACATTTTTGTATGTTAAATTACTATTAAAAATATGTTATATTGGGTTGAGTGATATTACTGAATGTTATTTTGTTTCTCTCGTATTTGAAATCCTGACTAGACCTATGAGTGTTAACCATTAATTAGTGTTCAAATACAAACACTAAGTCTTGAAGAATCAAGCCAAGAATTAGAAAATGACCCAATAAATTAAGTCCTTCACCTTGTAAATTTGTTGAATTAATATTGATAACCTTGACAGAAGGCAAATTTAATCAAAACTGATACAGTTTCATTAATCCGAAGCAAGAACGTGCTCTGCGTATTTTGTACAATCTAGAATATAATCAGACACAATGTGAGCACACAAATCTTATTTATCTTATTTTTTTGTGACTAATTGAGACGTGTTGGATAGGCGGTGATGCTGATGATCGTGCCGTCGTTTAGTGACCTCCTCGACTACTTTCAGATGTCTATCTAGCCACTTATCCACCCGTCTATACACGTGGCAGTGTATGTGTGTTTGGCTAAATAAATAATATGGTCTTGTGCCGGTGTTGTTAATTATTATGGCTTTGTATGTGTGTTTTGTTAATGTTGTCAGGTTCTGGTGATTTAGGCCGGTGTTGTTGATTATTATGGCTTCGATAAGGAATTATTAACAATAATATTTCAAGGATATTAACAAATATATTCTTATATTTTAGGGAAAATTACCTTTAAGAGCCCAACAATTTTCGAATGTCCAAAAATTGTATTATCAACTGCGCCCAAAAAGGATCTCAATGCTGATTTTTGTCCACTCAAGGGCATGTGTAAGTCACGTGGGGCAGTTTGGGCGGTGAAATGTCCAAACCACCCTCCCCTCAAGCTGTCTGTAAGTTTCCAGGCGTCCTTTTTTCGGTGGTTGCAAGTTTTAACCGTGTAAAAGAGAGAAAGGGAAGAAGAAGAGGAGGAAGTCGTCGGCATAGCTCGTGCTCGAGCTCGGAGAGGCATCACTTGGAGGCAGGAGGTGGATCACGTGCTCACAGAACTCTAACTAGATCCACTGACGAGACCTTAATCCTCCATTCCTCCTCCATGGATAAGGCCATAGACTTGGCGGAGCTCGTGCTCACAGGCGGAGCTAGAAGGCATCAAGCAGCAATATTTAGGGTACAATTTTTTTGTATATAACACTGAATCTAGGCACATTTATCATAAGCATAATACATTAGGCAATTACTTTCAAATGAAGTTATCATAATTGACTTTATGGTGTCAAAGATAACTTAGCGGATTTGTTCACTAATTGAGCGAAGAGCGTATAAATGTAGGGAGAGAGAATAAAAAACTTGATGGTAGAGTTTTTCAAGTTTTTTAACTCATTGGCAGAAATAGTGCAGAGATCGGAATCCAAAAAGAGCGAGAAGGTAGTCTAAATGCAGGCCAGAACAATGACCGGCCGACTGCCCGGTCGACCGGCGTGCACAACGTGCACAGGAGCAGCCCGGTCGACCGCCTGGTCAACCGTAGCAGGGAGCGGTCGACCAACTGGCATGCATGAGTTTCTGTTGGCAACGGTCAGCCGATCGGTCAACTGAAGGACAGGGTCGGTCGACCGGGCCCAGTTCGACTGACAGGCGAATCTGTTTCTCCTGTTGGAATTCAGACTTCATTTTTGAAAATGAGTCGAATCCAATTATGATTTCCTGAAACTCTGGAACTTTCTGGTTATAAATAAAGGGGTAGAGCCCTCATGAATTGTATCTTTCAAATATTTGTACTTGATCATTGAATCAATAAGTTCTCTCTCTCACTTGCTCGAGGATGTAGGCAAATTATCAAATCTCGCTAAATATTGTGTTTACTTTCTCTCTTATTTTTTTGTTCTTGTCTTTTGGGTACTTCTATACTGCATGTCTCTCTGTCGGTAGAGGTTCCTCATTGGTTGTTGCCAAGGCACGCGTAACAAGTGGTATCAGAGCATCCCAGGTTCGTTGTGAGATTGTGTGTCGATTCTAAGAGCATTGGTGATTGTTTGGTGGAGATCATGTGTCGATCTCAGAGCAGCATTAGGACTATTTGTGGGATCATGTGTCGATCTAAGAACAATATTTGGATTGCACAAGGAGTGAAATTTGGAGTAGATAGTAGAAACTCTTATAGGGTTTCACTTTGAGGTAAAGATCCTATCTTTATCTAGTTTTTGATCTAACTCCATTTATTTTTCTCATTGTCTTTTGAGAAATCTATTGAGAAAATGGCTGGAGATAGTACATCTATGATGAAAATCATGAATTCACACCCATTGAAGATTGATGTTATAAAATTTGATGGCAAGAACAACTTTGAGATGTGGAGATGAGAGATGATGGATGCATTGATGACATCAAACCTCGAAGACACTCTATGATTGGAGAAAAAATGCGAGACTACTTTTGAAGAGGATTGAGACAAGATAAATCGAATGATGTGTGATATGATTAGGTGTAATACCCCGTCCTCAGAATACGTACTCAGATGCGTATCCTGATTTTTTCTACATTATGTTATGTCTAGTTATTATTTTCTCTTATTTTGGAAGTACTACATAATTTCATCTTTCTGGTAATCAGATTGGGTCAAATTTAGTTTTAAACACTGTTTCCCAAGATTTTATATTTTTCATGATTTTTCAGAATTTTTCGGAATTATTTTAGAAAAACCCTAAAATCAGGATTTATCAGCACCGCTGGTTTATTCCTGGATTTGTAATTTGCAACTGAGGTCAAATTTATGAAACCGCTTTTCCATATTTTCTTAGAATAATATTCACTATCTTAATTCATTTTTTGGGAATTTTCAAAATTTATTAGATTTCTGTCAAAACTGGCGTCAACCGACATTGACGGCCGATTCCAAGATTTTTAATTTCAAAACGATAAATTATTTCTTCAAACGAATTTTACCATGAGTCTTAAAATAATATTCTTGATTTTTGTGAATTTTTGCGAGTCGTTCCGAAATACTTGATTTTGGGACGATTTCGGTATTTTTCCGAATGTTTTCTGCATCCGCAACCGAATCCCGGGAATCCGCCTTTTTCAGCATTTTCACTTTTGAGTCCAAGAAAATATCTTCCCTTTTTATTTTCTTTTCTTTTTTCCTTTTTTCTTTCCTTTTCCTTCCACCACAAGCTACCAACTGAAATCACCTAGAGGGGGGGGGTGAATAGGTGATGATGCTAATCAATGGAACTAAATGTGGAATTAAAAATCTAAATGCAATGAGCACTCAAGTGTGATCAACTAGTGATGCACACACAACCAAGCCAAGCAAATGATGAACAATATAAGTAAAAATGCAAGGCACAAAGTAAACAGATAGAGATAGAGAGAGCCAATCGATCAAACGCAAACACCAAGGTATGTTCTCGAGGTTCGAGCACCCAGCTCTACATCCCCGCCATCCCCAGATGGATTCTAACTACTCTCACTATCACAAAGAAAGTTACAAGCACCGGAGTACACAACTCCCAAAAGGCACAAAGCCACACAAAGTAAAGGAATACAACTTAGTGGTATACAACAACAACCACAAAACAATCTCTTGCTACTTGGTGGTTTAAAGCAACAACCACAAACAATCTCCTTTTTCTCACACAAAGCCTATAGACAATATAGTAGATTGTAGCTCAAGTGTGGAGAAAACCAAGGGATTTGAAACCAGCAACACAAAGAAAATCTTTGGGAAATAAATCAAATCAAGATAGAGAAGTTCAAATAGAAAGCCTTTCCCAAAATCCCTTTTCTTTGGTTTTTCAAAACCCTAATCAAAACACAAAAGATTGTTAACTTTGAATCCAAAAACCAATTTTGATTGCTGCACAAACTTCAGAGAGATGTAGAATTTTAGCCCAAAAATCTTGAAGAGAAATAAAGCTCTTTTTGAATTTTTCAAACAAACAATATTTTTCTTCTTAAAAACTTGTTGTGAATCTCTCCCCAATCACCCCTATTTATAGAAGAGGAGTAGATTAAGAGATAAAATACACTTAGGGTTATTAAGTAATATTAGTTTTGAAATAAAACCCAATTTCAAATTTTAAACACAAAAGACAAAATAAATCAGCATTTAAAAATCTGCCCGTTACTGTACAAACGGCTCGATCGGTCGACCGGCCGGTCGACCGGTAGTTCAAAATATCTGCCCGTTATAGGCTATCGGTCGACCGATCCGGTCGACTGATAAAAACAGTGAGCAAAACAAAGCTATCGGTCGACCGATCCGGTCGACTGAAAAGATACAGAGAGCAAAAACTCCATCTCGGTCGACCGCCCGGTCGACCGGCAGACATGCACAACAGATACGTGCATGTGCCAGGACTTCGGTCGACTGGTCCGGTCGACCGGACCAGCCTGACACAGACTCGGTCGACTGTCGGTAGACAGCCGGTCGACCGGTCAGGTCAGAAAACCAAGTAAACAATATTTTAATAAATCCCACAAAATCTCTAAAATTCCACAAAAATAGTTTTGTCATTTTATATTGAAATATGAACTTGTGTTAAAAATCCTAACACAAATTTCAAACAAATTTGACTATTTTTGTGTCAAAGAAATTTTGCCAAAAACAAAACTTGTATTTCTAAAACTTAGATTTTGAATGGAAAATACACATAGTCCAAAACCTATCTGAAATACAAAAATATGATATTTAAACATTTTGAAGCATGTTGTATATGAATAGAAATTCAATATACAAGAAACATAGTCATATCATAATTTTTGTCATAAAGTCCAAAATAATGTTTTGATAAAAATACCAAAACATAAAACACATGAAATAGACTTATCAAACTAAGTTTGTTTAAGCAATAGAAGCATGCATGTATATAGAACAAATCATATATACACTAAACCATGTAAACTTGTTTTGATATAAAATCTATTCATGAAAACCAAGATCGGTTAAACCAAAAACGAAAACCAATATTCAAAACGTGAAACATGTGTGTTGTGAACTTGAGCTTATCATACTATACTAATCTTTACAATTAAGATCTAAACCAAACTAAAACTATGGATACCTAAGTCTTCTTGTAGAGCGCAATCTCCAAGTTGACTTGATCCACAAACTTCTTAGATTCACCGAGCAATTGCAATATATCATCTTTGATGCGCGGGCTCTTGAATCAACATGTGCAAGCTTCCAAATCATCTTGTTGAAGCTAAACACCAACTAATATCTTGATAAATGATCTGAGACTAAAACACAAGATTATTAGTACTCATAACTACATGAGTTAGTCATCATCAAAACTAGAGTGGGAAGCCTTTGGGCCAACAATCTCCCCCTTTTTGATGATGACAAAACTCATGGAGTTATATATGCATGGATTAAAGTAGAGTTTCAAAGAAGCTCCCCCTTAACTCATGCATAACAATAAACATAAAGATATACAATGAATGTTCATAACTATGTATGCATCAACATGCATAAAACACATATAAACATGCTCTAGATACCAAATTGAAACACATATTAAAACATACCATAACAAAACACAAAACATATGCATAAATCAACCATGCGTATAAACTACAAATTCCTCTCCCCCTTTTTGTCACTCATCAACAAAGGGGTAAAACAAATAAAATCAAATTCCTCTTCCCCTTTCAAGGGATAAAACCAAAAACTATATAAAGCATTGAAACATGTTTGGTTTTGGTCTAATAAACAAATTTATACCAATTGAAATTATAAAAAATTTAATGAATGCCAATACCAAAATTATACAAGGCATTGAAACAAGAATAATCATTTTATGTCAACATGAAAACAAACAATGTAAACTTGATACCACTTGTAAAGAATTTTTAACACAAATGGCTTCTAGATACCAATAACACAATAATGTAAATTTACCAATCATTTCCATCATAAAGTTAGGGAGTGGGAAACAAAGGTAAACCAAATACCAATTGAAATATAAAATATGAGTTTTCTCCCCCTTTATGAAATACCAAAAGAAGATATGCCTAGGCTTGAGATAAGATATCAATTGAAAATTAAATCAATTGAAACATGATAAAAGAAATTCAAGCTTAGCAAACTCAAAATTATGAAGAAGCTTGTATAAGGATATTAATTGAAAAACTCAAGCTCATCATAGCCAAAATTTGTGCTCTAAGACATAGTAATATAATAGGCACAAATAAATCATCTATATATGTATGTAGAAAATAGATACCAATTGAAATTGATACTATATGAAGTGTAAGCATACATATATGAAACAAAACATATATGAGTATACAAAAGGATGTCAAGATTGATACCAATTGAAAGAATTCAATGATACCAATTGAAATAACAAACTAAGGTCAAGTGTATGACTCATATCAACTACCACCCACCAAGATAAGTTTTAAATGATTTTCAAGATGAAACATACTTGATCAAGGTCTCCCATCCAACCGCCCATAGATGGTAGGGGTTTTCAAAAATAGATTTGAATAATAGAGTATGTTTGAAAATCACTACCTCATGAAGAATATCACAACTAGTTATGTAAGTCAACTAGTACGAAATCCTTCAAGATAAAATAAATAGATTTTTCATAAAACATGAAATCACAAAATCACTAAACACTCAAAAACCATCCATAAGGTTATTACACTAGACACTATGTATAATACCAAAGTGTAGCCGAATTCCCCGTGAAGGGCTCTGGACTAACCCCTCTAGATTCCCCGTAAAAAGGGTTGAGGTGCCGCGTTGGCTCTCTTGGTTGAATACATGTGTTAGCAAATAATCCCAAATAATATATGTATTCATGAAAACTAAATCATGATACCAATTAGAAAATTAAATCATGGGAAAACATCAAGTTGAGTGTACAAGTGTAGAGAAAAACATATCAACATGAAAAAGGATAACTAACCTCAATATATAGATCATCAAAACTATGAATCATAAGAGAATCATAAATCATAATCAAACACGGTAATCAACACAAATGATCTAAACTTTAAGGCATATGTATGTCATGTACAGACTATAGTATACATACATATCCCAAACATAAGAGTCCACAAGAGATTATGCATGAAGGCACGTGGCTCAAGGATGTACATGTATAAATGATAGTTTGGACAAAATAGACATATACATGAAGTCAAAACTCAAGATCATAAAACATATCCAACATGGGTCATTCACATAATTCAATACAAGTTCGAATGCATGAATCATCAAAACTAGACTATACTAGTGCATCAAATGAATACAAATGAGCGTTCAAGCACAAACATGTATAAAGGTCTATTTGTAGCTCATTAGGTGCACAAGTATAAATTCTAGTCTTAATGAAAACAATTATTCAAGCATGTAGTCAACACATGAAGCACAAAAATGAATCAACAATCAACATGATAAAATAATCATCCAAAACATGGAATATCAAAACAATCACACAAATCCACATGATCAATATGATAAGAACATGTGCATTAGATCTTATGATTAACATGATAGCTAAAACAAAGGAGAACACAAAGTATGGGTCCATATAGAACATGGGTGTCTCAAGAACTAATCATGTAAAACACAAATCTAATAAACATGGTAATTATCATACTAATCATGAAACTATAAAATATGCTATAACATATGAAATGAAAGCATGTAAATACAAAATGGGAGTTAGAAATGATACCAAAACCAATGAAGGTGCATTTCTAGTTCTCCAAAACATGGTGGTCCTTTCCACGAAACTCCCTTGAGTGTGAAGCATCCAAATGATTTTCTTTTAGGCTTAGAACGCATCCACCTCAAGGCACCAATACCCTCACGTGATGCGAGAGCTCCCACCTACATCACAAAGCAAGGAGGTGGTTTTTGGTACCCATTTTCTTTTGGGTCCATAGGGGTTAGTATCTTTTCTAACCCAAACAAGATTAGTTGCTAAATTTTCAAAATGTAGTCTATCATAGCAAAATCTAGCAAGGTGGCCTTTTCGACCACAATGTGTACATGTGTACACGTGAGCATACATATGATGATGGTGATCATGAGAAGCATGTGTATGCATAGATGAGTGTGCATGCAAGGTTGGAACTTGTTTCTGCGAACCAAGGTTTCCAAACGTGAGTGATTCATGGCACAATGGCTCAAAATGGAGCCCAAACAATCAACACTTTTCTTCAAAACATTTATATCATTTTCTATGCTAGAAGACAAAGTGGAACAAGTAATAGATGTGCTAGAAGTAGAAGCAATGCTAGCATGGCAAATATGCAAATCAATCTCATTTTGCAAAGATTTATTTTTAATCAAAACCAAATCCAATTCTTTTGAAATTGAATCAATTTTATTTTTCAAAGTGAGATTTTCTTTGAAAACACAATCTAATCTAGAAGACAAACCTCATTGTGCTCAACAATATCATCACAATCATCAAGATCATTTTTATTTTTCAAACTTCAATCTCTTTTAAAGCAATGTTTAGTTGAGATTGTAGTGAGTCACGTTCACTAGTAATCTCTTCCTTCTCTTGCAAAACCGATTCAAAAGTTGAACATAAATCCTTTAACTCTCCTTTTAAATCAAATGTTTCTTTTTCAAAATCTCATGTTTTTCCATAAATTTTCAAGTTTGGAAGCAAGTTCAACATTCAAATTTTGAACTTCAAAACAACCATGGCAATAAGAGCTAGAACTATCATCTATTAGAGAGTTCGATTTTACCTCATGGGAGTCATTTCCATGTGCCATAAAGCAAGGCTCTTTGGAAGCTTCTCTCTTAGATCTCCTTATCTTGTTGATAATCACGGGTAGCTCCGGAGAAGTTAGAATACTCCAAACTGCAAAAGCCGAATTATATTTAGCAAAAATAGGAAAAAGATGTTCATTTAAAGATGCTTGAAGTGTCCTAAGTGTAAGTGCATTGGCCTTCTTATGCTTGCTACTATTAGGGAGGTCTTCTATGGTGATGGCTTGAAAAACTAGATGTCCTAATCTTTTTAGATATCTAATCATCTCTACCTTCCAAGAGTCAAGTCTAAAATGGTCAAACATGGGAGGGCTAGCCATGAGTGCAAACTAATATGAGTGCAAATGAACTGCAATGAAGATTAGCAAACCAAGATCTTTTACTCCTAGGTTGTTAAACCAAAATATCAGGAGCACTAGCTCTGATACCACTTGAAATCACCTAGAGGGGGGGGGGGGTGAATAGGTGATGATGCTAATCAATGGAACTAAATGCGGAATTAAAAATCTAAATGCAATGAGCACTCAAGTGTGATCAACTAGTGATGCACACACAACCAAGCCAAGCAAAAATGATGAACAATATAAGTAAAAATGCAAGGCACAAAGTAAACAGATAGAGATAGAGAGAGCCAATCGATCAAACGCAAACACCAAGGTATGTTCTCGAGGTTCGAGCACCCAGCTCTACATCCCCGCCATCCCCAGATGGATTCTAACTACTCTCACTATCACAAAGAAAGTTACAAGCACCGGAGTACACAACTCCCAAAAGGCACAAAGCCACACAAAGTAAAGGAATACAACTTAGTGGTATACAACAACAACCACAAAACAATCTCTTGCTACTTGGTGGTTTAAAGCAACAACCACAAACAATCTCCTTTTTCTCACACAAAGCCTATAGACAATATAGTAGATTGTAGCTCAAGTGTGGAGAAAACCAAGGGATTTGAAACCAGCAACACAAAGAAAATCTTTGGGAAATAAATCAAATCAAGATAGAGAAGTTCAAATAGAAAGCCTTTCCCAAAATCCCTTTTCTTTGGTTTTTCAAAACCCTAATCAAAACACAAAAGATTGTTAACTTTGAATCCAAAAACCAATTTTGATTGCTGCACAAACTTCAGAGAGATGTAGAATTTTAGCCCAAAAATCTTGAAGAGAAATAAAGCTCTTTTTGAATTTTTCAAACAAACAATATTTTTCTTCTTAAAAACTTGTTGTGAATCTCTCCCCAATCACCCCTATTTATAGAAGAGGAGTAGATTAAGAGATAAAATACACTTAGGGTTAATTAAGTAATATTAGTTTTGAAATAAAACCCAATTTCAAATTTTAAACACAAAAGACAAAATAAATCAGCATTTAAAAATCTGCCCGTTACTGTACAAACGGCTCGATCGGTCGACCGGCCGGTCGACCGGTAGTTCAAAATATCTGCCCGTTATAGGCTATCGGTCGACCGATCCGGTCGACTGATAAAAACAGTGAGCAAAACAAAGCTATCGGTCGACCGATCCGGTCGACTGAAAAGATACAGAGAGCAAAAACTCCATCTCGGTCGACCGCCCGGTCGACCGGCAGACATGCACAACAGATACGTGCATGTGCCAGGACTTCAGTCGACTGGTCCGGTCGACCGGACCAGCCTGACACAGACTCGGTCGACTGTCGGTAGACAGCCGGTCGACCGGTCAGGTCAGAAAACCAAGTAAACAATATTTTAATAAATCCCACAAAATCTCTAAAATTCCACAAAAATAGTTTTGTCATTTTATATTGAAATATGAACTTGTGTTAAAAATCCTAACACAAATTTCAAACAAATTTGACTATTTTTGTGTCAAAGAAATTTTGCCAAAAACAAAACTTGTATTTTCTAAAACTTGGATTTTGAATGGAAAATACACATAGTCCAAAACCTATCTGAAATACAAAAATATGATATTTAAACATTTTGAAGCATGTTGTATATGAATAGAAATTCAATATACAAGAAACATAGTCATATCATAATTTTTGTCATAAAGTCCAAAATAATGTTTTGATAAAAATACCAAAACATAAAACACATGAAATAGACTTATCAAACTAAGTTTGTTTAAGCAATAGAAGCATGCATGTATATAGAACAAATCATATATACACTAAACCATGTAAACTTGTTTTGATATAAAATCTATTCATGAAAACCAAGATCGGTTAAACCAAAAACCGAAAACCAATATTCAAAACGTGAAACATGTGTGTTGTGAACTTGAGCTTATCATACTATACTAATCTTTACAATTAAGATCTAAACCAAACTAAAACTATGGATACCTAAGTCTTCTTGTAGAGCGCAATCTCCAAGTTGACTTGATCCACAAACTTCTTAGATTCACCGAGCAATTGCAATATATCATCTTTGATGCGCGGGCTCTTGAATCAACATGTGCAAGCTTCCAAATCATCTTGTTGAAGCTAAACACCAACTAATATCTTGATAAATGATCTGAGACTAAAACACAAGATTATTAGTACTCATAACTACATGAGTTAGTCATCATCAAAACTAGAGTGGGAAGCCTTTGGGCCAACACCAACTTTCTCCAAACTTCCATTATCTTCTCCAACATTCCACCACAAATATCTTTCCAAAATATCCAATCTCTCTCTCTTCCATGGCCGGTCAAGAGTGGCCAAGAGAGCCACCTCACCCTTTCCAATTTACAAGAAACCCCTTCCCTAAATTCTAATTACTTCTTCTTCATATTTCATACCAACTATAAAAGCCCTTTTTCCTTCTTTCCTTTTCATTTTCTCCATTTCTCCACCAAGTGAAACCTTCACCCTCACCAATTCCTCCTTTATCTCCACCACAACCACAACCACTACAACCTCCTACCTTCATCTCCTTTCTCCTTCAACTCCATTAAACCAACCACAAACTCCAAAACCACCACCAAAGCCTTCACCTTCTCCAAACTACCACCACCACTCCATCATCTTGTGAAGGCCGGCCACTCCTTTTGGATTGGGGCCGCGCTCTTCTCCGTTGGCAAGACTCCAAGGCTGGTACCCTCCTTTTGGATTGGGGCCGAGCTTTTCTTTGTCAACAATATCGCCGTAGATTATTCCGGTAATCGTTCGCGATTATTCCGGTAATCGTTTTGGTGATAATTGACGACAAACTTAGCAAAGAACTCATCTTCCTCACTTGGCATTTTCTCACGGGACGTCGGACGCATTTTTAGGCGAGTAACTTTACTCGCCAAGACATGGATAACTATTTTCATACTTGTATTTTTATCAACAAACGCAACCCTTAAAAGTCAGGTTCTGCTCTCTGTTTGCACTCTGTTAGTCGACTTGACCCAGTCATTAGTCGACTTGAACCCTTTATTAGTCGACTACCCCTTTTTTCTAGTCGACCAACTTTTCTGAAGACGCGCCTTTTTCCTGAAAACGCGATCTTATTAGTCGACTATCCTTTTTCCCCTAGTCGACTAACGTTTTCCTGAAGACGCGACCCTGTGAGACGCGACTTTATTAGTCGACTTGACCCTCCTCTATAGTCGACTAACTCCTTTATTAGTCGACTACTTGTTTCTCCCTAGTCGACTAAGTTTGGCTGCTTATTGTAGTTAATCACTTTCTTGAATATGGACCTTATCTTCGGGACATGTATTATATATTATTATTTCGTGACTTGTCACTTGACGAATATCACCTCTTATCATGCTATCTCTTGACACCCGGCATGATACACTTGACTCTTATAATTATCACGATAACGGGAATGATAACCAGACATCATGTTTTACAAACTTGATTTACGTGATAGTACAAATTGTACTCCTGATACTCCTGTCTTCATAATATTCCTGACTTGCTCCTGCTCATTCCCGAAATCTGATAATTATCTAAGGAATTCATAAAATGAGACAACTTGCATCGGGTCGGGGGAAACATGCGGCTATCAATACATGTTCGTGTTTACAGTGGTATTAGGTATGTTGTGCAACTAAAACTTCCGGTCTGACCTGTGGGCCTCCAGGCGACCGAGGGGAGTGCTGGCTCCCTCCTCCTGATACCATCATGATAAAGGGCATACATAAGTCCCTCCTGATAGCCTAGCGGCAAGTTGCGTCACCAAGCAGCGGAACATCCTGGGCCGTGGTCCCGGGTATGCACGGGACCCACTGTAAACATTGTTCGTTGATACCCTCGCTAGTTTCCAATAACAACCTTACTTTACTCGGATATGGATCTATGTGTGCTGGGACGCTAGTTCACATAGCTAGATATCAAAGTAAGACAAGTAATAATAATAAAAGACGCCAACTGTGGATCCGTTGTATACGCCTGGATTACGGTGGCATGAGATAAAGGTATATAGATGAGGGTTTCCTTGTTTGGATTATTCCTTCGAGGTACTAGTCTCATGAGGCCGTAACCTAAGCTTGTACAATGTCTTTTCAACTTCTACTCGTTGTGCTTCCTTTACTTGCTGGCTGATTATTTATAATACTGTACCAACTCTCATACTCATATCTCTTATGCCACTCGGCTGTAACCTGATCATTTGTTTGGGAGGTCCTGACTCCCTTGAATTTGTATGTTCAGGTTCCGGAGCTTGGATTGAAGTGGAGCCTCCACAGAAGATCAAGCTTTCTTTTCAGAGCAGGCTGACTAGTCTTGGTTTCTTTTGTGCCTGACTTTTCTTTCTAGCTCGCGGGATCTTCCTCCAGCTCGTGAGCATCTTGTGTTCATATTGTAAATTGTACTTTTGTACTTGGTTGTGATATAAGATACATGAATCATGTAATAGTATATCATACTCTGTGATAACTTTGTAACTTGTACTTCGCATGTTGGCATATAAATGAATACCACGCTTTGTCGTACTCTGATTCTTGCTTGTACTAATGCTTAGCGTATATACGTGAGGGTATTTCTGACCTGCGTATATACGTCGCAGTGACGTCCCCGTATCCGTGGGATCGGGGCGTTACAGGTTGGTATCAGAGCCTAGGCTCTCACACTTACAGTACAATCAAGCAGCAAATTAATGGAATTTGCACTTGCCAACTACAATGTACAAAGTTATCTAGTCCTTCTTGATTCCTTTCCTTATGTCCTAAAATCCTTCCATCTTTCCAGTTTCCAGTCATCTTTTTACCAACATAAGTATGGATAGAAGGACGGGTCATAACAACTCCGGACAAGTATCAAATGGACCCATGGGAGAGAATGCTGATATTCTAAGGGTTATCCAGACTATGATGGAGAATCAGCAACAACAGACAGAACTCTTTCGGCAAGAGTTAGAAACTCCTAAGGAACAAAGGCCGGGGAACATATCAGACTTTAGGCGGTTGCAACCGGCAATATTCACAGGAGGAGAGAAACCCCTAGATGCCGAACAATGGCTGATCGACACCACAGATCTGTTGAACGCAGCCCGAGTCCCAAAAGACAATCAAGTAGAGGTTGCCAAGATTCAACTAAAAGATGTAGCCAGGACCTGGTGGCTAGCTGAAGAAGCAAGACTGGAGAAACCTGTCACCTGGGACCAATTTTCTAAAAGCTTCTATAATAGATTCTTCCCTGCCACAGCTCAGAAAGAAATGGAAGAACAGTTCATCCAACTTCAGCAATGGAACCGGTCTGTGGATGAGTATGCCGCTGAGTTCTTGAGACTTAGCCGCTTTGCTCCATATATGGTAACTGATGAAGAGAAGCGGGCAAGTAGATTCCAACAGGGCTTACAAATGGACATTCAAGTCTTCTTAATGCCCCAACAGCTGAAAACATATTCCCAAGTCCTCACTATAGCTCGGGAGGTGGAGCGAGGATTGGAGAAGAAGAAATTTAACATGATAAGGAACCAAGCCATGAAGAGGCCATTTTCACAAATGGGGAGAGGAGGTCCATTCAGAGCAGCAAAAGTCCCGACAATGAGACGACCATTTCGACCAGCCCCCTTCCAGACCCAATCATTTCCTTTTTGTAACTATTGTCTGAAACCAGGTCACTCTCAACAAAATTGCCGTAGGGCAAATGGGTTATGCCTGGTATGTGGTTCCCGTGACCATACCATAGAAGTCTATCCCCATAAAAGAATGGGAATAGCCAACCAAGCCTTGCCAGCACTTCTAGGGCCAAATGGACAGAGGAACCAGGGACCAATGGTTAGGAGAGCCCTTCCCCCTCCCCCACAACAAGTTATCCGCCCAGTTAGAGAAGTTAGGACTGCAGCAGGACGTGGAAGGGGAAAAGCTTACAATCTGACAGAGGAAGAGGCCGAGGCTTCTGAAGAGGTGGTAACAGGTAAGATCAGGGTACACTCAAAACCTGTTCTAGCCCTTTTTGATTCGGGTGCTTCTCATGTTACATCTCAGATAGTTTCGTTGCCTTGCATTTTATACCTGTTAAATCTTTAGACCACCAATGGGAGATTAGTACAGGGAATGGAGTAGTTATATCTACTAAAGTTTGTACTGATTGCCCTGTAGAACTCTGTAACAGGACATTGACCATAGATATGCTCGTACTAGATACCAAAGGGTACGACGTAATCTTAGGCATGACCTGGCTCAGTAAATATTATGCAGTTATTGACTGTCGAGAGAAGAAAATTAAGTTCAGAATTCTACGTCAGCCGGAATTTCAATTTGATGGAGAACCTAAGGCCGTCAAGAAAACACTCAAATGACTATGTTGACACTTAAAAAAGACAAGATTCTCATTGGTCCGAACAATATCTAGCGACAGACGAGCTGAAGACCAGTTTTTCACCCACCTCCGAGGGACAAGGAAGCAGCTTGGACTCCACTGATCCAGCAAGCAGAACAGTGAACCCAGATTGTTTCTAAACAGACCTCAGCAGGTCTAAAAGTGCTAACATCTAGCATAACATTAGCCCAAGGAGATAGCCTCGCTTGAGAGGCTAGCATCATCCAGAGCATCGCCAGGAAGCTAACTGACAGCTTCGCCGAAAAGCCTTTTTTCGGACTTCGCCAGGAATTGCCTCCAGCTCCGCTATGAGCTTCAAAGCGGGCAGCTCCGCTATTGGTCAATCAAATCTCCGGATGAGATCGGATCCAATCAGATCAAATCCGATTAGAGACCAAATATGGCAGGTGATTGCCACAATCTCTTGACTCTCTTAAAATGAGCAAGAGGATCAGAGGGAATCCTCCAACGATATGGAAAGGATCACAACAAATCGGAAAGATCAACCGACTTGCCAATTTCTAGCTCCGCGGAAGCTATCCTAGCCTCGCAGCAAGGCTACTTTCCAGATTTAAACAGATTCAATTCAATCTGTTTCCATATCTTCAAGGGGACGATTATACCCTTGCTCTCCCTATAAATAGCCCGCCAGGGGCACAAGGGAGGAGGATCGGCTTCTTTTCACAGGATCGGCGCTCGATCTAGGGTAACTTCCTTTATCGATCTTCTGCCGGCTACGAGGATCAGACTTCTTCACCAACGCACCGTGCAATCTCCAATTCAGAGATCTTTCAAGAGAAATACTTCTCTTTTCAGGGTGGTGATACCCTAACAGCCCCCCTTTTCCTCAAGGAATCTCCGGAACCAGGCGAGAAGGAATTCCTCATAAAAGGCGGTCTTTTGAGAAGTAGCAAGAGAGTTCTACCAACTCTCTATTCTCTGATTCCCGGAACCAGCGAGAAGGGAATCTCAAACGCTCGCATCGTCAAAGGGACAAAGTGGTCGCGCGCTGACCAGACTCCTATCGGCACATTTTCCCAGAATCTCTGAGGAGATCTACTTGTAATCTTTTGAGAATACTTGTAATTTAGCTCCTCAAACTCTTTTTTTTTGTAAGTTTTCCCCCTTTGCAAATCAATGGAAAACAAGATGGCGACTCCGCTGGGGAAAGATCTCTCTATTACCGAGGATCAAGTGTCGCAATGCGACGATCAGACCTTAGGGTCTATCTCTGAATTCAAAAAAGCCGGTGTAGCCAGATCCTCTCTGGCTAAATCTTCAAGGACGGTCTCTGCGGAGACAGGAAAGGTTCTTCGCAAATCCGCTGCGGTCCTTTGGCGCAACAAAGAAGCACGCCCACGGCCCAAGTTCTGCACCTTCAAGAACCTAGTCGTCCGGATCAATCAAAGAAGATTTGAAGAAGTCCTCTCTGGGGGTGGCTTGATGCTTCGAGCACGGAAGCACAAGGAGGTCTCCACGGCCAAGGTTTCAAATCAGAAACCAGAGGCAGAATCTTGCCAACACCCCACAGCCTCTCATGCGGCTAGTCAGGTTCCTCGCGAACCTAAGCATCCTCTGCCAAAGCGGATATGGAAGCCTAAGCAGGAATCTTCTGCTGAAGCTTCAGGCGTAGCTACGCCAAAGCCGCGCCTCTCTTATGAAGAAAAAGGCAAGATGCCCGCCTGCTCCGACAATGCTGCCAACCATAAAGTCAAGACGGCAATCATACCGTCTCCTAGAGCAGCAATGCCCTTCGCTAGCCTCGCTTTCACAAGCAAAGCTACAGTACCTCAGCGTACTCATCAGGTTTACAGCCGCGAGGCTAGAACCAGAGCACAGTTTAGTGCCGATCCTTTCCGCAGGAACAAGAAGGACGACGCGTCATCCTATGCGCACCCCGAGAAAATCTCTACACGAGATTGTCCAAGCCCCTACAGGGCCAACCTGCGAGGATTCTTGACGGACAAGAAGCCTTTCCAGACCACTTCTCCCTGTTGTCAGCGAAGTGGGTGCCGGCTGGTGATGGTCCATTCAATGCAGTGTCGGTTGCGACCGACCCCTGTCGCTTCTTCATACCGGCGATCGGTCTTTGATCGACTGTCTGCGCATATCCCGATGAAGCATCTCAGGAGGAGCGCCTCACCAGATCCACCCTCTGCATCCGTCAACATGACCGGAAGAGGGCAAGAGCCGCGCAGAGGAAGTCAAGCATCTGACAACCCCCCTGCGGCTCTCCAGATCCAGATTATAGCCCAGGCTTAGGCGAAGTCTTGGTGCGCGAAGAAGGTGTTTTCCGAAACACCAGATCCAGGGTCGCAATACCCTATGACTATGAGCAGCCTTCTTCCTCAAAGGCCCTGATCTCACCAGAATCCAGGCGATCACCCCAATCATCTGATGGAGAAGATGAAGACAGCGGGTATGCCTCTTCAGCAACAGTCAGTTCTGTACGAACGGACAAAGCATCGGTCAATATGGCCGATAACACCAATGACGACCTTCGTCGGCGTTTGGAAGCTCAGGAGCAGACCTCTAGAACTCAGCAAGAGGCCCTGGACAATATTCAACAGATGCTCGCTCAGATCCTCAGCAACCGGAATGATGATACCGGGAGTAATCATGACGAGGAAGGACATCTCAGCAATGATCCGCTCAAGACGGAGAGATCTAAGGGAGGCTCTTCCCTGGATGCCGAAGTCCTTAAAGGCCTTCAAGCTCAAATTTCATCCCTGGCTCAGAAGGATGAATTGAAGAAAGTGGGGGTAGTCCGTCCTTACCCACTGGGATGGGATTCGGTGCCATATACGCCAAAGTTCAAACCACCAACGTTGCATACGTATGATGGTAAGAGCTCGCCTAATCAGCACATCTACTATTTCCGGTCCCAGACCGGTAATGTTCTAAGCAACGACGCCATCATGGCTAGGTTGTTTATCGGCACCTTGAAGGGGTGGCATTCGACTGGTTCCGAAGCCTTCCTCAGGGCTCTATCAATTCCTGGATCGATCTGGAAACTCGGTTCCTCTCTCGCTTCTATGAAGATGACACCGAAGTGACCATGGACAAGCTCCTTTCCACTGTGCAGAGGAAGGGCGAATCTGTCCGCGAATACATTGAGCGGTTCAGAAATCTATCTCTGATGTGCCCAGCAGGGATGCCTTTACCCATGCTTTTACAAACATGCAGACATAACTTCTCGGATCAGGTAGAAGTTCGCATGGGGGCTGTCAAGGCCCACACTTGGAAGGAACTGGTCGAACAAGCTGAGATAGCCGAGAAGTCGGCTAAGAAGTTCGAGCCATCCGCCCCCAGGAGCAAATGGGGCGCGAACAACAAAGGGCGCAGCGATCTCCCGCAGTCCTCCCAAGCTAAAGGGAAGGAAATTATGTTCGTCGAGCTGACCGGAGACATGCAGTCAAAGGCCAAGAAGAGCGGCTTCAATAATCAGGAGTCCAAATTCCCTCCCAAACAGTACTCCTTCAGGGACGACCAGGTGGTCACCATATTCCATCTGCTCCACAAAGGGAATAAGATGAAGCTACCAGATGCTCGGCGTCCTGATGAGATAGGGCGCACAAATGATCCCAAGTACTGTCTCTACCATAGGATGGTTCATCATTCCACAGACAAGTGCTATGTCCTTAAGGACCGGATACAAGCCCTGATTGATGCCGGCGTCCTCACACTGAAGACGGAGCAGAAGAAAGTCACCGCCAATATGGTGACTCTTGAGTTCGGCACTGCCCAGAAGATCACAGTTCCTGACGGAACCTATCCGGCCCCTGCGCCGCGATTGGAAGTCAGGCATTCTTCAGCCGTGACTCAACACAACAAGGGTCTCGTCCCTTTGACATCGGAGACGGGCGAAGTCATGTGGATACACCCCGGTCTTGTCTAGGACATCCAACAGGGTTCAAGACAGCCCAACTCAAAAGGCAAGTCCTGCAATGTCATCTCTGTCCTGTCAGATGATGGCAATATTACATCGGCTTCCCTCAGCGATTCAGAAGAAGAGAAGCACGCCTGTGCGGCGCAGGCAGATGCGCCTCAACAGACGGGCACCCGGTCTGGAAAGTCATATCAAAGGCAGTATGACAAGCCTACTGACGAGATACAATAGCAAACGACGTCAGTACCAATGCCAGCATCCACTCCAATTCCAGCCAAGGGAAAGGAAAAGCCTAAAGAGGTGCGGTTCGACCATGTGTTGAAGAAACCGCCAAGCCAAGGGCTAGACACGCCCTTTCGCTTTGATATATTGGCCCACTTAGCCAATATCCCGGCTCGTATCACAATACACGAGCTCCTTCGTCTCTCCAAAGAGACAAGAGAGGCACTCAGAGATGCGCTAGCCAACTCAGAGTCCTTTCTGACATGCATGTCTGAGGTTCCTGGCGATGAGATGCGGCCTTTCTGCTCAGAGTGCCATCATGCACAGTCAAAGGTGCCTGCTATTACCTTCACAGCGGAAGATATGCTTCTCAAGGACAACAAGCACGATCGACCTCTGTACTACACCGGATATATCGGTTCAACCTGCATTGAAAGAATACAAGTCGATCCGGGGTCTGCACTCAGCATCATCCCTAAAAGGCTCCTCTACTTCCTCAGCATACCACTGTACAGGTTGTCTGCAACCACCACTATAATATACGGTTTCAATGCCGGAAGCTGTCATCCACTGGGGAAAATTCGGCTCCGTTGCAGAATCGGAAGCCTAAAGTCAGAGGTGACATGCTATGTCATCGATGCTGACACATCATATAACCTGCTACTGGGACGACCATGGATCCATGCCAACTGGATCGTTCCTTCCACTCTCCATCAGTGCTTCAAGTATGTTGAGGATGATGCGACAGTACGAACTGTCTTCGCTGAAAAGCAACCCTTTAAGGGGGTAGAAAACTACTTCACTGATGCTCTCTTATATCAAGAGGTTAGTGGAACGCCTGCGGAGCCATTGCCAGACGATGATGAAAGTGGCAATGAGGCGGATTCGGAACCCGAAGCAGGCACGCCAGCCATCCTGATTGGCGAACCAATTGTAGCATGCCTTAATGACCCCCTATGTAATGCGCCTCCTGAAGAGGAAGGCGAATGGATAATTAATGATAATATCTCTTTTGATTATCCTGCGAGCATCGGGTCAATTAAATCCATTATGGATGGCTCTCTCCATATGCCCGTACATAAGCCAAGTGTGGCTAACACATCTATGGAAGCTATAGAAGGGGCCACGCTGGTAATCCCTCCGTCCAGACGAGGTCAATCGCCGATAATCTTCGGCAGAGCCCGGCCAGGGAGACCCGTAGCTGCAGACTCAAGCTCAAGGTCGGATGCTCCGCAGTTCTTTCATTACGCGCCATCAGCGCGCCACATTATGAAGAAGATGGGCTACAACCTGAAGCAGGGAGCGGGCCTAAACTTCGGTAAAGGAAGACGCAGCTTGATGCGTAACTCCGTCCCTAGAGGGAAACCTGCAAATTATTATGATAGTACACGCAGGGGGTTGGGTATGTTACACCCACACCATCAACCACATTTCAGGTCAAAGGCGATGGATCGATCCCATCACAGTCGGCCTCATCCTCCGAATGGGACTCAGATGCCAGCATAGGAGGAATATTCGAAAGCCTCATGACTTCAAGCAGTCAGTTGGAACCCGCAGAGGTTACCGATGAGGAATCATGGGCCCAGCAATTGAGCCTCCAATGGGAAAAGCGGTTCGAGCTACGCGAACCGCCTACTGAAGACAAGGTGATGCAGGTCAACTTGGGTAGTCAAGATCATCCCAAACCGATTTTCATAAGTGAAAGCCTATCACTTATCGAAAAGGAAGAATTGATAATGCTCATAAAAGAGTATATAGATGTCTTCGCCTGGAGCTACGAAGACATGCCTGGACTTGATCCACAGGTCGCTATGCACCGTCTAAACATCAAGCCCGACGTTAAGCCAGTCAAGCAGCAACAACGTCGGTTCCGCCCAAACATCATGGAGGCTATTGAAGCCGAAGTTAACAAGCTCATTGCTTGTGGCTTCATCCGGGAGGAACAACATCCAGATTGGGTGGCTAACATAGTCCTCGTCCTCAAGAAGAATGGGAAGATACGGATCTGCATCGACTACCGTGATCTCAATACGGCCTGTCCTAAAGATGAGTTCCCACTGCCCATCACCGATGTCATGATTGACAACACATGCGGGTTCGAGAGGATGTCTTTCATGGACAGCTTCTCAGGGTACAACCAGATCAAGATGTATCCCGATGACGAGAAGCATACCTCTTTCCGAACGCCATTGGGGTATACTGCTACACTGTAATGCCCTTCGGACTGAAGAACGCCGGGGCAACCTACCAACGGGCGATGAGTATGATCTTCCGCGATCATCTCCGGAAGACGGTGGAATGCTATGTTGACGACATCGCCGTCAAAAGCCGCAGCAAAGATGAACATCTTCGCGATCTGAGAACGATGTTCGATATAATGCGGGCTCATCAGTTGAAAATGAACCCGACAAAATCCTTTTTAGGAGTATCAAGCGGAAAATTCCTTGGGTTCATTGTCACATCAAAAGGGATCCATCTGGACCCGGACAAAGTCAAAGCCATCCAGGACATGCATCCACCAAGGAACCTCAAAGAGCTCAGAGGCTTGCAAGGCAGGTTAGCCTACATCAGAAGATTCATTGCAAATCTTTCAGGCCGCTGCCAGCCATTCACCCGACTCATGAAGAAGGGTACTGCCTTCATATGGGATCAAGCTTGTCAAGAAGCTTATGAAGACATTAAGAGGTATCTCACCAAACCTCCGGTCTTAGTAGCCCCTACATCGGGGAAGCCATTCCTGCTTTATGTAAAAGCTCTGGACTATTCCCTTGGCGCCCTTCTCGCCCAGAGGGACGACAATGGCCATGAGCAAGCCATCTATTACTTGAGCAGAACTCTCATAGGAGCGGAATCTCGCTACAATCCTATTGAGAAAGAGTGTTTAGCTCTCGTCTTCGCTGTCCAGAAGACACGACATTATCTGGTCGGCCAAACCATACATGTCATCTCCAAGGTGAACCCTTTACGTCTTCTCATGACGAAGCCAGGGTCGTTAAACTCAAGATTGGCTAAATGGGCACTGCTATTGTCCCAGTACGATATGACCTTTACCCTCTCAAAAGGCGATCAAAGGTCAAGCCCTCGCAGAGTTTCTGGCTGCGCATCCAGTTCCAGAACATTCAAAGCTTCACGAAAATATCCCTGATGAAGTCTTCGAGTCTAATGCAACCTCAGTAGAGGAGGTATGGCAGATGTTCTTTGACGGAGCATCGCGGATGGGCCCTAAAGGCAAGATTATTGCCGGAGTGGGGGTTGTGTTCATCTCCCGCAGGATCATATCCTTCCCAGGGCATTCTCCTTGACGGAGTCATGTTCTAACAATGTAGCGGAATACAATGCTCTGCTCATTGGTCTCCAGCTCGCCCACGGAATGGGGGTACGCTACCTTGAAGCTTATGGCGATTCAAAGCTGATCATTAGCCAGGTAAAAGGCGAATATGAAGTCCGCCATGAGGACTTGGTGCCTTACTACCATACAGCCATTGAACTGGCTAGCCTATTTGAAGGCTTCTATATCGGACATGTGTCTCGATCTCAGAACACCAAGGCGGATGCCCTCGCCGCATTAGCGACGACGCTAGCCTTGCCAGCCGACACCGAGTATCACCTCACAGTCGCAACCCGACATCTTGTATGCTCCAAGCAGGTGCTAAGAGTCCGAGAAGTCCATAATGTCTCCGTGGATCTCGAGCCGAGGGATTGGCGCTTCCCGCTCATTGACTATGCTCTGCACGGTCTGCTCCCGGATGATTCTAAATAAGCGGCTTCCATCAGACGAAGATCTCTCCGTTTCTACTATGATCCAACCTTGAAGACACTTTATCGTCGGTCATATGACGGTGTCCTCCTCCGTTGCCTTTCTCATTCAGAGGCACAGGAAGTGCTTAAAGAAGCACATGATGGCATTTGCGGAGCTCATCAGCCGGGTCCAAAGCTCAAAGACAGGCTGCACAGACTTGGGTATTACTGGCCGACTATGATAGCCGACGCCACCCAATATGCACGAAGGTGTAAAGCGTGTCAGGTCCATGCAGACTTCATACACCAACCTTCGGAGTTGCTCCACCCTACTGCTGCTTCATGGCCATTTGAAGCATGGGGAATTGATGTCGTAGGGCCAATCAGCCCTTCTTCGGCAAGAGGTCACCGGTTTATCCTCGCGATAACCGACTACTTCTCAAAATGGGCAGAGGCCATACCGTTGGCCGAAGTCAAAACCTCCAATCTGGTTAGCTTCATTAGACACCATGTCATCCATCGATTTGGTGTCCCCAGGCGGATCATCCACGACAATGGTCCTCAATTCATAAGCCAAGGATTCTATCGGTTCTGCGATAAATACCGAGTTCAGAATGTGGCTTCAACAGCTTACAATCCTGCCGCCAATGGCTTAGCAGGAGCATTCAACAAGACAATCATCAAGCTGCTCAAGAAGTTTGTCTCCTCGAACAAGCGAGATTGGGACGAAAAGCTCGGTGAATGCCTTTGGGCCTACCGGACCACGATCCGGACACCAACAGGCAATACGCCTTTCTCCCTGGTATATGGGTGTGAAGCAGTCATCCCATTGGAAATCCAGGTGCCATCATTACGAGTAGCCCTGACTACCAGAATGACATCAGAAGACAATGATCGCCTACGTCTTCAAGAGCTCGAAGCCCTAGATGAGAAGCGGCTACAAGCTCAGCAACACATCGAGCTATATCAGGCTCGGATGTCAAAAGCCTTCAATAAGAAGGTAAAGCAAAGAGTCTTCCAGAAAGGAGACCTGGTCTTAGCCGTCAGACGACCGATGATTATGACGCACAAGACCAAAGGCAAATTTCAGCCTAAATGGGAAGGACCGTTTGTGATAGAGACAGTCTATTCAAACGGAGCATACCGCCTTACGACTGCAGACGGCGACCTCCTCATGATGCCAATCAATGGCAAATTCTTAAAGAAGTACTATCCTTAACCAAGGATCATGCTCTCGATCAAGTTAACATTACACCTCTGATCGAGACCCGCGCTCCGGAATGCGCACAAAGAGAGCCTCTCTCTTTCTCCAAGCATATCAAACCTGTTGATAGCTGGGGGTTTGCTTAAAATCCCAAGGGACCTGCTCCCATTTGATTCCCTCTCCAGAATCACTTACCAATTCTCATCCATGGAATGGTAGGATCACATATTCCGCTGTTACGTTAACATTAAACCTATGACAGCAGTCCCCTCATTTCTCCTCGTGAGAACGAGACCTCCAAAGTCACTTACCAATTCTCATCCATAGAATGGTAGGACCATATATTCCGCTGTTATGTTAACATTAAACCTATGACAGTGATTTCCTCGTTTCTCCCCGAGAAGACGAGAACTTTTCCAAATCCAATCCGATTTTTGAACTTGGTGGCTTCTCAACCAGTTATGTCACCGCGACCACTGAACTGGCAGATAGCCGAGTTTCATCTATCATTGAGCTTGGCGGCGTCTTAATCGGTTATGTCATTGCGACCTCTGAACCACTAGACAGCTAAGTCTCAACCTCGAGTCCTGTTGACATTTACAAAAGACAGGTCTCGATACTTGTTGACATTTACAAAAGACAAGTATCACCTATTTTGAGCTTGGTGGCTTCTCAACCAGTTACGTCATTGCGACCTCTGAACTGGCAGATAGCCAAGTCTCATCTATTTGAGCTTGGTGGCTTCTCAACCAGTTACGTCATTGCGACCTCTGAACTGGCAGATAGCCAAGTCTCATCTATCATTGAGCTTAGTGACTTCTCAACCAGTTACGTCATTGCGACCTCTGAACTGGCAGATAGCCAAGTCTCATCTATCATTGAGCTTAGTGGCGTCTCAATCGGTTATGTCATTGCGACCTCTGAACCAACGGACAGCTAAGTCTCGATTTTGAGCCCTGTTGACATTTACAAAAGACAGGTCTCGATACTTGTTGACATTTACAAAAGACAAGTATCACCTATTTTGAGCTTGGTGGCTTCTCAACCAGTTACGTCATTGCGACCTCTGAACTGGCAGATAGCCAAGTCTCATCTATCATTGAGCTTGGTGGCTTCTCAACCAGTTATGCCATTGCGACCTCTGAACTGGCAGATAGCCAAGTCTCAATCTCGGTACCTGCTGACATTTACAAAAGGCAGGTGTCTCCCTTTCCAGCCCCGCAAAGGGCTAACCTGAAGATTGGCAACATCTCAATTGGTTATGTCATCGCGACCTCTGAACCAACAGACAGCCATGTCTCATTATCCAAACAGTAGAAGTCAAAAGGAAAATTTTCTATTGAAGTCAAAAGGAGGGGATACATGAAGGAGCATATACAATGGCCTACAGGCGCACAGTGTAAGATCGAATCCGATCTCCAAGCGAAGCCAGCCTCGTTCTCCTGTCATCAGCAGCCTGGGCCAGCTCCTGTGACCGCAGCTCATCTTCATCGAAGTCTACTGCCTGAGCCAGACGAGCTTCAACCTCCGCCAAAGTCGCCTTCTGTGACGACTCTTGCCGCGCCAGATCTCCACTCTGAGCTCTGAGCTGCTCAAGCCGTGCGGTCTCTTCCAGGCGTATCGGTATGGCCTTGGATAGAAGGAGATTCGCCTTCCTGATCATCTCCTCGGCCCTCCTGATCTTGTCTTCGGCATCAAGAAGAGCGCTGGTGGAAGCGTCAATTGCACTCCCAACCTCTGTTTGCCTTGTTCCCAAGGATTCCAAGTCAGAGGAGATAGCCTTAGCGGCTTCTTGAGCAGCAAGCCGGGTCTCATGCCTTTGGGCAACAAGATGTGCGAGCCGTTCTTCAGCCAAAGACGCCGCGTCTGAACGATAGAGACGGCGCCACGCCTCCACGTCCTTCTCAAGGCCATCCACCAGGAGCTCCAAAGCAGTGGCCTGATGATACCCCTCAAAGTCCCGAATGCAATCAATACCGCGGGAGAGGATCACCTTCAGTTTTGAGAATGGCACAGGCGAGCCTTTCAAAACTAAGCCGATAGTTTGCTCCAAGCTTCTATAGAAGCTATCGACCAGGTCGCCGATGAAATTATTTTCGACCTCAGCCATTTCTGGTAGCGAGGCGACCTCAGAATAATCGGCCAGCCCGGTCGACGCTGTCGCAGGGGAGGCAGCAGAGGCACTAACAACAGCAGCACAAGCCAAGGGCGATCTCGGCGGAGTCCTCATTGAAATCAGCACGTCAGCCACCGCGAAGGAAGGACTGACGACCACTTCGCGAGCACCAGGCACAACCACCTGAGAGGGAGAAGCGGGGTTGGTGACCACCCTCAACTCCGTACTCGCCGGCACTTCACTCAGGAGTGAAGACACTTGCAGGGCTATCGCCCCCACAACCCCCGATCTCTCAGCGGCCATGGCCTGATAAGGAGGGAGGTCGCAGTATAGCGCGTCCAACACAGCAGCATCCGCTGCGGTCGAAGCACTCGACTCGCCCTCTGACCTCTCAGAAGAACCCTCCGGCTCCTTCGAAGCCGATGCACCTTGGGGATGAGCACCTGCAATAGAACCAAGGTCAAAAAGGAGACGCAGCAAACAGGCGAAGATCAAGAGGTCAAAGTCATACCGAAGGCCGATGTCACCTCGACAGCCTCATCAGAATCCAAGGGTCCCATTGGGAAGTTCTTACCGGACTCGACGTAAGCGGCCGGCCCGCTCTCGCCCGCCGAGTCCCCAGCAGACCACTCAACAGAGCTTGATTTCATAGGACTTCCTTTGGAAGTCCCAACACCCGAAGGACCGACATCAGTTGCGCCACTCCCAGATTCTTGCGAGTGAGCAGAAGGGCTGGCTGCAGCCCTATAAGTAAACAGGGGATCATAGTGTTCCCCTTGTTCTCCAACTGCCTCAGCTCCTGCAACAAAAAGCAAATAATGAGTTATCTGAAGAGCACTGAAGGCATATCAGACAGGGCCAATCTTACCAGAAGTCGGTTCAGCAACCGACGGTTCAGCCACTGAGGGCGCAGCAGAAGGAAGCACAGCAGAGGGTTTGCCCTCTACCACAATTGTAGGAGCCTGGCGACGGGGCTTCTTCGCCGACGACTTCCTACGGGATCCACTCCCACGCTTCCTCTTGAAGTGGACATCGGAATCCCCTTCCTCCACTTCTTCCACATGTTGTAGGGGAGGCGTCCCCACCACACCGGAGCCGGCTTCGTAAGTGTCAGCATCGCCAACATCAGCTCCTGTCACAGCCTCGAAGCGAGGGCTCCCTGCATCATAAGCCTCGCTATCATCCACAGCGATGAACTCCTCAATGCCAGGGACACGGACCCGTTTGCCCTCCTGTTTCTCAGAGGCCTTCTGCCTCATCCGGTGAGCGATCAACCTCACGCCCGAACTGTTGACATTGAACCCAGGAGGCGCAGAGTTCGAAGCCGCATACCACTGACAGAAGCACAGGGTCGTCCGAAGAACGGGATCCCTCAGCGGCGTGCTCAGCCACGCCCCAGTACCATCTGCGGTAAAGAACCGCCAGGCGCGAGCCCCATCAATAAGGCTCCCCATGAAAGCCAGATCCGGATTGGGGTTACCCACGTACAGCTGATCATACCCGAATTGGTGGGTAAACCGGCTCGGGATGTAGGGCTCCAAGTAACAGGTATCCCCACTCCTGTACAACAAGTGCGAGGGCCGGATACAGACCAGCCACTCGAAAATGTCCCGACTCATGGGAGACCAACCCGACTCCATATCGTGGAATTCCTCGTTGTATCCTACACCTCGTAGGCGAGGAAAACAACGGAAGAGGCTATAAGCGTCATAACGACGCACTGACTTACGGGCCTCAGCCACGTAAGTTTTCTGCCATGAACGGCCTTCAAAGCGGCGGAGAAGCGCCGTTTGAACACCCTGCGGAGGATCCTCCCCAGCCCCAATCAAAGCAGGGCAGTGCAAGGCGAACCACGCCATCAGATAGGTATACGGCAAACCTACCCTAGGATTGGGTCCGTCACAGGGCAGGACCGCACCCTTTCCTCGCCTCGACGCCATTGGCCTGCAGAAGCCCTCCGTCAGCGCACGGAGACCCCTCTGAATACAGCACACCATGGCCGGGAGGAGAGCCAGACGGTGGCCGTGGACCAAGCGAACGACAGGCAACAGCACGTTCGGGTGAACAATGTCACCCGAAGAAGAAGGCACAACACACTTCTTTAACCATACGGTTAAAAAGCCGGCCAGCAGCGCCTTGCGAGACATAGGCCGACGGGCCTGATGGTGAAAGCTCCGGAGAACATCACCCTTCCCGAAGGGACCATCGTCTTCAGTCACGACGATGTCCTTCTCGGCATGTGCTTCCATCCTTTGCAAGATGTCCTCTTCAGCAACTCCGCAGTGGGCTGCTTCAGGCGCATTGTTCATATCTGGGAACAGATAGCTCCCCCAATTCTTCAAGCTCTTCGAGCTACTCTTGCCACCAGTGTGGACGCTAGAGCAAATGTGCAGGTGGCACATCAATTCCCGATATGTCTCAAGCAGAGCAGGCTCTTGCTTCTCCAGGAGAGCCAACTCCGCCTCACAGGGAAAGTACTCTTCGTATGGAAGAGACCCGAAGGGTAAAGCAGAGATTTCCCGCATCTCGTGCAGAGCCATGCCCAACTCGCCAATCGGGGTGAAGAAGGTCCCCGAAGCCGGGCAGTACAGCTCAAGGATGGCGTAGAAGCACGCCACCTTCGTTTCAATGCCGTAGCAGGTCGCCCTGACGGCCTCATGGAGGTTTAACCTCTCCAAATCCTCCCCGAAATGGGTAAGGATATAATTGGTCAACCCGCCCACCATGACCTAGGAGAATGGACCCAACCAGGAGTCCTGAAGTCAGTGGCAGGATAATTCCCGCCAGCCTCGCAGAACTGAGTGCCAAAGGTCGGCGCCGCAGCTGGGTTCTCGCCCACCGGAAGGTCCCGCAATACCCTCCCAGGGTATAGCCCCATTATGCTGCGAGGAGGGCCCGCCCCTGAATAGCCGGACTTATACGACAGTCTCCCGACATGGACGGACTCAGCGCTTCGGCTAACGCCCCACGCCATCTTCCTATCCTGAGTCACACTCGCGAAGGAAGACAAAGCAAATTGCCGCTTAGTGGACGGGAGATAAAATCTCTCGCCATCCAGTTGGAAAATCCACTGGCCTTCACCGGCCTGTAGCTGACGATCGGGATCAGGTGCAGCATCCCCGAACATGAAGTCAGGCTTTCGGTAAGCCTGACGGTCGATATCTTCAAGTGGAGCAGTAGTCAAGATGCTCCGCATGGCCTGAGGCTGACCATCCTGGATAAGCGTATCCCGCACAAGGGAGCTCGGCTCGCTGAACAATGAAGCCTGCCCATAGAACTGCAAGCTGATTTTACCACCTGCTCGACTGGTTAGACCGAACAGACTATTCTGGAGACCGGAGGCATAATTCACTGCAAAGACAAAAAATGAGCTATGATTAGTTCATCAATCAAGTGGATATGAAATATAAAAATTCACTAAGGCATAGCCTCGCTCAGTGAGCAAAGCCAGTAAGGCGATAGCTTCGATGGAGCTTGATCTCGCGGATGAAACTGCAGCCACGCGGAAAACATCCAAAGCACCAACTTCGCTTAAGCAGGAAGTGGTATAGCCCTGAGGGCTGATGTCAGCAAAAGGACATTATGGTCAGAAGTCATCATGACTGAAAGGACTTATTCAAGTCCTGTTCCTCAAACAGGATGGAGATGGCCCAAGTTATGGCTTCGTGCGAAAGTCTAAAGAAGAACTGTTCAGTTCTTAAACTCCCTGGTGCAAGCAAAATAGGGAAGTTAAAGGGAAACGAGTTCCCTGATAAGGACAGATCAGATTCGATCATCCTAACGGCCAAGTACCGACTCCAAAGAAGAAAGACAATCATCTCTAGTCAAGGAGAAGAGTCTCTTACCGGCGACTGGTCGCTCAATGACCGGAGGAGGAGGGCCCTCCGCTGCAGAAGTTGCTGCCTCCTTTCCCGCTCGTCTCTTGGGCGCCATTGAGGAATTGCAAGAGTTCTCAAAGTACTCTGAAGCAAAGGAGGAAGAAGGAGAGGAAAAGACAGAAACTTCTCTGAAAAAGGAGATCGTTTCCATGATCAGCCCGATCGGGCTTTTTATAGGCCAATCAGCGCCTAAATCAAGGCCTCGAAAAAGGGCACATGCCGCCGTTTCGAATTAATTCGAAACAGTGCCCGAAGCGCCTGAGGCGCTTTTCCCAAAGTGCGACGGTTCAACCCCACTAAAGGGTTAACTCCGTACAGGAGCAAAGTGCGGACTTCGCACAATCCTTCAAGGACTTCGCCAGGAAGCTTACCTTAGCCCTCTAAAAGGTGCTATGTCCTCAGCTCCGCACACAGTTTAGCCTAGCTATGGCCAAACTCTCAGTGAAAGCAAGCAAATCAGATGATTAGAAGATGAACTTTCATTGATTCAAAAGCAAAGGTACATTGATATTACATCAAAGTTGTGTTTCATACAACACACCCAGTTGCCCAACAGGATCATTTGAGGCAGACAAGCGGTTTTATCTGCTTCCAAGCCAGATCAATGGGACAGGAAAGGCCTTCCTCCTGCACAAGGCCGTAATCCTTCGCACATGAACAGAAGGTGCCACAAGGACATGGTCATTTTTCTCCACAAAATGGCAGATCTTGCCAGGCCATCTTTTGTTGAAGCCTGACAATAAAGCTTATCGCCGCCAACACGTCAGATCACCTATAATGGGAATTGACAGTGATGTCACGGATCTGACGGATGTGAGGCCTGCTCCCCCAAAGTGGATCGCCCCCGACGAAGGCCACCGAAGTTGAAAGTCGGCAATGATGTCAGTGATCTCACTGATCACCTCCGACGAAGCGGCAGCCAGCCTCACCTCAGAACGAATCATCTCGGATAAGAGGCTGCCAATAGCCTCTGGGACGCACACCCGCTGCCCCGAATTGTTCCTCCTGCTTAAAAGTAAAGCTTCAACCGGGGAAGCATAAGGCAATTTTATGGCTTCTTCCATCAAGTCACCAGACTGGCAAGCATAGCTCGCTGCAAGGCAAATTGGAGCAAGTTAGCAGTCAAGCACTGAAAGAGCTGTAAAAACATTTAAGTCAGATTCTTCAGCGGCAAAAGCAATCCGACTTCAGTCAAAGCAGAGGATAAGCCTCGCCTGCACGGCAATCATGGGCTGGCTCAGCAAACGCCAAGTCCTAGCCTCGCCTATACGGCAAAGTCAGACTGATCTTGTGAAGAACAGTCTCAACCTCACCAACATGGCAAGACTGGCTCAACTTTTGAAGAGGCCAAGTCCCAAGTCCTGCCTGCGCAGCGGACTTAACAAGCAATGGTCTTTCTGATCAAATCAAGACGATGGCTTCGCAGAAAGCCATGATGAGATCCTTCTCTGCAGCAGCCAATTGCAAGATGAAGAGCAAGGGAAGCTAATCCCTGAAGTGAGATGTCAAAGCTAAAAGCAGTGAAGTCTTTGAATGATCAAGACTTACTGGTCCTTGGCCGGTTAGACAACCAGAGTGGGCTTTCCCACTAATTCAGAGATCTGAGTATATCTCTCAACCAAGAGAAGAGAAGAAGAAAGGCAAGGCATTTCTCTTCAGAGGACCTCAAGCGTCCTATTTATAGGCCCCATGGTCTGAGCGCAACCTCCTCAAGCGTGGAAGCACGAGCGCATGTAAGGCATTCATCACGCCTTGATAACAGGGACGGTTTCCATTGGAACCGTACAAGGAGAAAACGTCTCCCTCATAAAAGGCACTCATGACGCCTTGAAAAAAGGGAGTATCCTCCCTTGGAAACGTGCAAATCGGAGAACATCTCTCTCGATCAGCGCAAGAGAAGGAGTAATCCTCCTCGTAACCGACCCACGGCAGTTGGCCTCGGAAAAGCAAGGGTTCCTCAGCGAACTTATCCAGATGCGGAGCTACCCGCACGCAAACGCGAAGCGACTCGCGGATCTGCACAATTCTTCGGCGAATTCATCCCAAAGCAGGATTGAAAGCGAAGCTGAACTCAACCATCATGGCGATGTTCATACTACATCCACCATCACAGCAGTTCAAAGTGTTTCGAAGTCTGGGCTATTGCAGACTCTCGAAAACTTTGAAGGGGGTCTTGTTGACACTTAAAAAAGACAAGATTCTCATTGGTCCGAACAATGTCTAGCGACAGACGAGCTGAAGACCAGTTTTTCACCCACCTCCGAGGGACAAGGAAGCAGCTTGGACTCCACTGATCCAGCAAGCAGAACAGTGAACCCAGATTGTTTCTAAACAGACCTCAGCAGGTCTAAAAGTGCTAACATCTAGCATAACATTAGCCCAAGGAGATAGCCTCGCTTGAGAGGCTAGCATCATCCAGAGCATCGCCAGGAAGCTAACTGACAGCTTCGCCGAAAAGCCTTTTTTCGGACTTCGCCAGGAATTGCCTCCAGCTCCGCTATGAGCTTCAAAGCGGGCAGCTCCGCTATTGGTCAATCAAATCTCCGGATGAGATCGGATCCAATCAGATCAAATCCGATTAGAGACCAAATATGGCAGGTGATTGCCACAATCTCTTGACTCTCTTAAAACGAGCAAGAGGATCAGAGGGAATCCTCCAACGATATGGAAAGGATCACAACAAATCGGAAAGATCAACCGACTTGCCAATTTCTAGCTCCGCGGAAGCTATCCTAGCCTCGCAGCAAGGCTACTTTCCAGATTTAAACAGATTCAATTCAATCTGTTTCCATATCTTCAAGGGGACGATTATACCCTTGCTCTCCCTATAAATAGCCCGCCAGGGGCACAAGGGAGGAGGATCGGCTTCTTTTCACAGGATCGGCGCTCGATCTAGGGTAACTTCCTTTATCGATCTTCTGCCGGCTACGAGGATCGGACTTCTTCACCAACGCACCGTGCAATCTCCAATTCAGAGATCTTTCAAGAGAAATACTTCTCTTTTCAGGGTGGTGATACCCTAACAGCCCCCTTTTCCTCAAGGAATCTCCGGAACCAGGCGAGAAGGAATTCCTCATAAAAGGCGGTCTTTTGAGAAGTAGCAAGAGAGTTCTACCAACTCTCTATTCTCTGATTCCCGGAACCAGGCGAGAAGGGAATCTCAAACGCTCGCATCGTCAAAGGGACAAAGTGGTCGCGCGCTGACCAGACTCCTATCGGCACATTTTCCCAGAATCTCTGAGGAGATCTACTTGTAATCTTTTGAGAATACTTGTAATTTAGCTCCTCAAACTCTTTTTTTTTTGTAAGTTTTCCCCCTTTGCAAATCAATGGAAAACAGACTACTGCTGAGACTCAGAAGAAGGAAGTACCGGTTTGGGATGAATTTCCAGAAGTGTTTGCTGAAATCTCAGGACTCCCACCTGACAGAATGGTTGAGTTCTCCATTGATACTATTCCAGGCACAGTTCCAATATCCAAAGCTCCGTACAGAATGGCACCCACTGAGTTAGAGATTCTAAAGAAACAGCTGCAAGAATACTCAGATAAGGGGTTAATTAGGCCAAGTACTTCACCATGGGGAGCTCCAGTGCTCTTGGCAAACAAAAAAAAAGGATGGTAAACAGTTATGTATAGACTATCGAGAATTGAACAAAGTTACCATCAAGAATAAGTACCCCTTACCAAGAATTGATGATCTGTTTGATCAGCTTCATGGAGCTCGAGTATTTTCCAAATTAGATTTACAATCAGGTTATCATCAGCTAAAAGTAAAGAAAGAAGATATTCCAAAGACAGCATTCAGGACTCGTTATGGCCATTATGAGTTTCTAGTTATGCCCTTCGGAGTCACCAATGCCCCTGCAGTCTTTATGGATTTAATGAACAGAGTGTTCTCACCATATTTGGATCAGTTTGTAGTTGTTTTTATAGATGACATCTTGATCTATTCGAAGAACGACAGAGAGCATGCAGAACACTTGAGAATAGTGTTACGGACTCTCCAGCAGGAACAACTTCATGCTAAGCGGAGCAAGTGTGACTTCTGGTTAAATTGTATAGCCTTCCCTGGACACATGATTTCAGAAGAAGGAATTTCAGTTGACCCCAGCAAAATCCAGGCAGTAAAGGACTGGCCAATTCCAAAGACAGTAACTGAAATTAAGAGTTTTATTGGATTAGCTGGATATTACCGGCGTTTTGTCCAAGATTTCTCTAAGATCGCAGCCCCGTTAACGAAGCTCACCGAAAAGGAGAAAAGTATATATGGACAGAGGAATGTACTGCAGCCTTTGAACAATTAAAGAAAAGACTCATTACAGCTCCAGTCTTGAGGACTCCCTCAGGAAGAGGAGGGATGGTTATATACAGTGATGCATCCGAAAAGGCCTGGGGTGTGTCTTAATGCAACATGATCATGTCATAGCTTATGCATCCAGGCAATTGAAACCACATGAGCGAAATTACCCAACTCATGACTTAGAGATGGCAGCAGTAATATTCGCATTGAAGATCTGGAGGCATTATCTTCTGGGAGACAAGGTGTTAATCTACACTGATCACAAGAGTCTTAAGTATATTTTCACGCAGAAAGAATTGAACATGAGACAGAGACGGTGACTTGAGTTAATGGCGGACTATGATATAGACTTACAATATCATCCGGGCAAAGTCAATACAGTACCAGATGCATTGAGCAGGAAGCCAGAAAATAAAATGCTAGTACAACTCACTCAACAGAAGGAGTTAATTCAGGACATCACAAAATTGGACTTAATGTTAGTACAAGGAATTGATAAGACAAGACAGTTAATGACCTTTCAGATTCAATCCACCCTGATGAATGAGATTAAAGAAGCTCAAAAAGAAGACCCCAGATTACAAAAATTCAGAGCTCAAGTAGAGGCTGGATTGAGAACTGATATTCGTATTCATTCGGATGATGCACTATATTTTGGTAACAGAATTTGTGTTCCCCAAGGAGAAGTTCGACAGAAAATTCTGGCAGAAGCACACAGTTCGGCTTATTCCATACACCCAGGGGGAAATAAAATGTATCAAGACATAAAGCAGCAGTTTTGGTGGAATGCTATGAAGAGGGAGATAGCCCAGTATGTGGCCAAGTGCCTGGTTTGTCAGCAGATAAAGATAGAACATCAAAGAACAGCTGGACTTCTACAACCCTTACCGATACCCGAATGGAAGTGGGAACACGTCACCATGGATTTTGTCACGGCACTACCTCGCAGTCCTAAGGGTAATAATGCAATATGGGTAATCATTGATCGCCTCACGAAATCAGCTCACTTCCTACCATTCAGAGTAGGTCAAACAACAGAAGTTCTGGCAGATAAATATATGAAGGAAATAGTTCGTCTGCATGGAGTTCCGGTTAGCATCGTATCAGATAGAGACACAAGATTCCGATCGCATTTCTGGGAAAGTCTCCAAGAAAGCCTAGGAACTCGTCTAAAATTCAGTACTTCATATCACCCTCAGACAAGCGGACAATCTGAACGAACTATCCAAATTCTTGAAGACATGCTGCGAGCCTGCATGATTGAATTCAAAGGGTCATGGGAAGACTATCTTCATCTGGCTGAATTTCTTATAATAACAGCTATCAGGCCAGTATCAAGATGGCTCCGTTTGAAGCCTTATATGGCAGAAAGTGCAGATCGCTGATATGTTGGGATGAAGTCGGCGAAAGAAGACTTATGGGACCAGATATTCTAGTTCAGACAACAGACAAAGTCCGAATTATCAGAGATCATCTTCGGGCAGCACAGAGCCGACAGAAGAGTTGGGCAGACACTAACAGAAGACCATTGGAATTCAGAGTGGGTGATCATGTATTTTTAAAGATATCACCGACAAAAGGAGTAATCCGATTCGGTACTCGCGGGAAACTTAGTCCGAGATACATCGGCCCATTTGAGATTTTGGATCGCGTGGGAGAAGTAGCTTACCGATTGGCATTACCGCCGTCATTAGAAGGAATTCATAATGTTTTTCACATATCACAGTTACGGAAATATGTCAAAGATGAGAGCCACATTCTAGATCACTCAGAATTAGAACTACAACCAGATCTATCATATAAAGAGCAACCGATGGCCATTCTGGATAAAAGTATCAAGACTCTGAAGAATAAGGCAATACCATTAGTATTGGTTTCTTGGAATAGGCATGTGCCAGGAGAGGCCACGTGGGAAAGAGAGGATGTTATCCGTGAGCGTTACCCTCAACTATTTACAACTTAGTTGGTAAAACTCTTCCTTCCTATCCTTCTCTACCGTCATCTTCCCCTTCCTGAAATTTCGAGGACGAAATTTTTTGCAAGGTGGATAGATTGTAATACCCCGTCCTCAGAATACGTACTCAGATGCGTATCCTGATTTTTTCTACATTATGTTATGTCTAGTTATTATTTTCTCTTACTTTGGAAGTACTACATGATTTCATCTTTCTGGTAATCAGATTGGGTCAAATTTAGTTTTAAACATTGTTTCCCAAGATTTTATATTTTTCATGATTTTTCAAAATTTTCCTGAATTATTTTAGAAAAACCCTAAAATCAGGATTTATCAGCACCGCTGGTTTATTCCTGGATTTGTAATTTGCAACTGAGGTCAAATTTTACGAAACCGCTTTTCCATATTTGCTTAGAATAATATTCACTATCTTAATTCATTTTTTGGAATTTTCAAAATTTATTAGATTTCTGTCAAAACTGGCGTCAACCTACATTGACGGCAGATTCCAAGATTTTTAATTTCAAAACGATAAATTATTTCTTCAAACGAATTTCACCATGAGTCTTAAAATAATATTCTTGATTTTTGTGAATTTTTGCGAGTCGTTCCGAAATACTTGATTTTGGGACGATTTCGGTATTTTTCCGAATGTTTTCCGCATCCGCAACCGAATCCCGGGAATCCGCCTTTTTCAGCATTTTCACTTTTGAGTCCAAGAAAATATCTTCCCTTTTTATTTTCTTTTCCTTTTTCCTTTTTTCTTTCCTTTTCCTCCACCACAAGCTACCAACTTTCTCCAAACTTCCATTATCTTCTCCAACATTCCACCACAAATATCTTTCCAAAATATCCAATCTCTCTCTCTTCCATGGCCGGCCAAGAGTGGCCAAGAGAGCCACCTCACCCTTTCCAATTTACAAGAAACCCCTTCCCTAAATTCTAATTACATCTCCTTCATATTTCATACCAACTATAAAAGCCCTTTTCCTTCTTTCCTTTTCATTTTCTCCATTTCTCCACCAAGTGAAACCTTCACCCTCACCAATTCCTCCTTTATCTCCACCACAACCACAACCACTACAACCTCCTACCTTCATCTCCTTCCTCCTTCAACTCCATTAAACCAACCACAAACTCCAAAACCACCACCAAAGCCTTCACCTTCTCCAAACTACCACCACCACTCCATCATCTTGTGAAGGCCGGCCACTCCTTTGGATTGGGGCGCGCTCTTCTCCGTTGGCAAGACTCCAAGGCCGGTACCCTCCTTTTGGATTGGGGCCGAGCTTTTCTTTGTCAACAATATCGCCGTAGATTATTCCGGTAATCGTTCGCGATTATTCCGGTAATCGTTTTGGTGATAATTGACGACAAACTTAGCAAAGAACTCATCTTCCTCACTTGGCATTTTCTCACGGGACGTCGGACGCATTTTTAGGCGAGTAACTTTACTCGCCAAGACATGGATAACTATTTTCATACTTGTATTTTTATCAACAAACGCAACCCTTAAAAGTCAGGTTCTGCTCTCTGTTTGCACTCTGTTAGTCGACTTGACCCAGTCATTAGTCGACTTGAACCCTTTATTAGTCGACTACCCCTTTTTTCTAGTCGACCAACTTTTCTGAAGACGCGCCTTTTTCCTGAAGACGCGATCTTATTAGTCGACTATCCTTTTTCCCCTAGTCGACTAACGTTTTCCTGAAGACGCGACCCTGTGAGACGCGGCTTTATTAGTCGACTTGACCCTCCTCTATAGTCGACTAACTCCTTTATTAGTCGACTACTTGTTTCTCCCTAGTCGACTAAGTTTGGCTGCTTATTGTAGTTAATCACTTTCTTGAATATGGACCTTATCTTCGGGACATGTATTATATATTATTATTTCGTGACTTGTCACTTGACGAATATCACCTCTTATCATGCTATCTCTTGACACCCGGCATGATACACTTGACTCTTATAATTATCACGATAACGGGAATGATAACCAGACATCATGTTTTACAAACTTGATTTACGTGATAGTACAAATTGTACTCCTGTCTTCATAATATTCCTGACTTGCTCCTGCTCATTCCCGAAATCTGATAATTATCTAAGGAATTCATAAAATGAGACAACTTGCATCGGGTCGGGGGAAACATGCGGCTATCAATACATGTTCGTGTTTACAGTGGTATTAGGTATGTTGTGCAACTAAAACTTCCGGTCTGACCTGTGGGCCTCCAGGCGACCGAGGGGAGTGCTGGCTCTCCTCCTGATACCATCATGATAAAGGGCATACATAAGTCCCTCCTGATAGCCTAGCGGCAGGTTCCGTCACCAAGCAGCGGAACATCCTGGGCCGTGGTCCCGGGTATGCACGGGACCCACTGTAAACATTGTTCGTTGATGCCCCCGCTAGTTTCCAATAACAACCTTGCTTTACTCGGATATGGATCTATGTGTGCTGGGACGCTAGTTCACATAGCTAGATATCAAAGTAAGACAAGTAATAATAATAAAAGACGCCAACTGTGGATCCGTTGTATACGCCTGGATTACGGTGGCATGAGATAAAGGTATATAGATGAGGGTTTCCTTGTTTGGATTATTCCTTCGAGGTACTAGTCTCATGAGGCCGTAACCTAAGCTTGTACAATGTCTTTTCAAACTACTCGTTGTGCTTCCTTTACTTGCTGGCTGATTATTTATAATACTGTACCAACTCTCATACTCGTATCTCTTATGCCACTCGGCTGTAACCTGATCATTTGTTTGGGAGGTCCTGACTCCCTTGAATTTGTATGTTCAGGTTCTGGAGCTTGGATTGAAGTGGAGCCTTCCACAGAAGATCAAGCTTTCTTTTCAGAGCAGGCTGACTAGTCTTGGTTTCTTTTGTGCCTGACTTTTCTTTCTAGCTCGCGGGATCTTCCTCCAGCTCGTGAGCATCTTGTGTTCATATTGTAAATTGTACTTTTGTAATTGGTTGTGATATAAGATACATGAATCATGTAATAGTATATCACACTCTGTGATAACTTTGTAACTTGTACTTCGCATGTTGGCATATAAATGAATACCACGCTTTGTCGTACTCTGATTCTTGCTTGTACTAATGCTTAGCGTATATACGTGAGGGTATTTCTGACCTGCGTATATACGTCGCAGTGACGTCCCCGTATCCGTGGGATCGGGGCGTTACATTAGGTCTTGTTTGATACAATACATCAAGTATCATGTGTTATATGAAACATCTACAAGGCAATTGTGGGAGATCTTGGAGAAGAAATATCTGATAGAAAGCATCGAATTGCGTTTGCAATTAAATAGGAGGTTTTATCGCTTGTAGATGAAGAGAGAACTCTCCATTGATGAACACATGAACAACTACACCAAGCTTTTTGCAGACTTAGTAAACGTAGATGTCAAGATTGATGAAGAGAATAAGGCAGTGATTCTACTGAATTCTCTTCTTGATGAAGAGTATAATACCTTTATCCTAACTTTGATCAATGGTAGACAAATACTTAACTACAGTGAGGTGTCGGTTGCTCTTGTAAATTATAAAGTAAGGAGGTAGGACAAGCTGTTTTCTTTCTAGGAGTACATCAGCAGAGGCATTGGCGATAAAAGGCAGGAGTTCCAATCGGAGGGATAAAGGTGATCGTGGGAGAATAAAGTCTAGGCCAGGTTTTAGATATCTGAAGAAGAATCAGTGCGCTTTCTGCAAAAAATCAGGGCACTGAAAGGTTGATTGTCCAAAGGCCAAAGTTAAGAAGGAGTAGAAGACCAGGGCAAATCTCGCACAGGTGGTCTATACTCATGCTACTACTTCACAGGCAGGTGGATCGGACTCAGACTCATCGGTATTTTTTTTTCATTATCACTCCTATCATTGGTTACTCAGGAGACTCTGAGTGGATGTTAGATATCGGAGCTACTTATCACGTATGCCCAAATAGAGATTGGTTTTCTAGTTTTGAGAAGTTAAATAGATTTTCTGTTATCATGAGTGATGATCGCCCATGTAATATGGAAGGCATAGGTATAGTCCATATCAAGATGTTTGACGGGATGGTGCGGGAATTGAAGGAAGTGAGGTATGTACCTCAACTTAAAAGAAATCTTATCTCAGTTGGTACTTTGAAAACATTAGGTCTTAAGGTATCTATAAGAGATGGTGTTCTCAAGATGATTAAAGGCTCGATGGTGATTTTAAAAGGCGTCTGACGAAATAATCTTTATTACTTGAAGGGTAGTACAGTTACAGATGATGATTCTATCAGGTTGTGGCATATGAGGCTCGGACATACAGGTGAAAATTTTTTGCAAGCTCTTGCAAAGTAAGGTCTATTGAAAGATACCAGAACCTACAAATTAGAGTTTGTGAATATTGCGTCATTAGAAAGAAGATCAAGGTGAAATTCGGCACAATGACTCACTGCACCGAGAGAATTCTGAATTATGTTCGCACCGATATTTAGGGACCTACCAAGACGGCATCTATTAGAGGTAACCACTACTTTGTGACTTTTATCGATGATTATTCTAGGCAATATGGGTAAATACCATGAAGCACAAAGGGAAAGTCCTAGAATTATTTGTGAAGTGGAAGAAGAATATGGAGAAAAGCATGAAAAAGAAGATCAAGGTGCTCCAGTCAGATAACGAAGGTGAAAATAAGAGTGATCCTTTGCTAAAGCTATACCATGATGAGGGCATAGTAAGGCACTTCACAGTAAGAGAAACACTGGAACAAAACTGGGTAGCCGAAAGGATGAACAAAACCTTGCTAGAGAAGATTCGATGTATGTTATCCAATAACAGATTATCAAAGAATTTTGGGCTGAGGTTTTGGCATATGCTTGCTATCTCGTTAACAGGTTGCCTTCGTCTATGATAGGAGGTAAAACTTCTCTGAAAGTTTGGTTAGGAAAAACTACTCAGGATTATGATTTATTTGGGTATCCGGCCTACTACCATGTTAAGGAAGATAAGTTAGACCCAAGAGCGAAGAAAGGTGTGTTCGTAGGATTCAAGAGAGGAGTAAAAGGCTACAAGATTTGGGATCCTAAGGACAAGAAGTTTATCCTCAGCAGAGATGTCACGTTTGATGAAGCTTCAATATTGAAGCCTACAATTTCTTGGTAAGTGTAGATTGAGAAGACAAAGGGATATCGCAACAGGTGGAGAGTGATGCTACTTCACTGTCT